>VNJV01011416.1:0-37069 GCA_008042635.1 Drosophila nikananu
TGCATGCCCCGAAAGGGGGGATTCCCTTTATTATTCCGCACATGTGTAGCACACTTTTTAGCCGGTGTGGCTGCCATTAAGCTCTGCTCTCATTACTGACCAAGAACGCCGGGGGAATTGAATATACCTCAGCTTTGTATAAATGAATTTTGCCAACGCCACCAGGTTGTGTGTATTTTATATGTGAATGTGTGTTTGTGTGTGGTCAGGTAATTTCAGAAATGTACTCGGATTTTATTCCGCATTTGTATTATTTTTGCTGGGGTTCTTGCGCTGGGACTTGACTCTCTGGTTTAGCACTGGGCTCTTACGGCTCTCGGCTGTCCCTTTTTATGCCAGCCCAAGGACCTCTGCCCCGCAGGACGAAGACGACAGGCGTTTACATTTGGGATTTGCATGTGCTGCAGGGACTTTTGGACTGCCAGCCCCTGCCAGCTGGCTGTTTGTGTCCTCAAATCTGCCGAGATTTAAGCGTCATATAAAATTTATGCGTGTGGCTTTTATGAGCTTATACCTGCGTCTCTCAGTGTGTGTGGGCGAGTGCGGCAGTGCTATGTTTTATGGGAGTCACTCTCCTTGGTGGGCAGGTGAAAACAAAGCCAAAAAAAATCTGAAATAATTAGGTAGCAATGGAGACAGGATTTTTGTGGGGTCCATAAGCGGCTATGTCTTATTAAAGTATTTAATGAAACATTTTAGGCCTCATATATCCTGGCGTGATAGCAGCCTTAAGAAAGTAACTGAGTTAGGAAATTTAGTAAATATAAAAACGGTCAAAAATACCTAAAAATATATATAGCTCTCGAATCAGCTCCTTTGAAATTTCAGGGAATTCTTCTAAAATATATTTTTTTACATATTAATAATAGGTTTGTATTTTTGATTTAAATAATTGATATTTTTACATATTTTTAAGCCTTATTGATTACATTTTTTTACCTTTTTCCTACCCCTTTGAAGATACCCCTGCTGTCAAGGCAATACGAATTTTTGTTTAGAATCAAATCCGCATTCCGCATCGGTTTTCCCTTGTTCCCTGTCCAATATCAAAGCCGAGCCTGGAAAAACAATGAATTCAATAAATTTGTTGGGGCACAGCACACAGTCGACGGGGGCAACAGCTGATGGCGGAAAAGTTTTGACGACTAGGCCCACTTGCTCTCGGCGAATGATTACAAAACCATGACTCCGCCCACCCGGAATGGGAGCAAAGTTTTTCGAGGAACATCGTGCTCGGCAGCAGCACTTTCAATAAGCAATTTGGCTAAGTGCTCCTGCCCTCTTTGTTCTCCGAGGCCGCCGCCAGTGTCTGTGGCATTGTCAAGCCAATGCCATCAATATGACTAATCATGCATATATTTCATAAAGCTGTAAATCCCAATCCCCCCGGCCACCCCCTTGCACAGCTGTCGGGCCCAAAATTGAGTCAAGCCACAAAATTCACTTTGCATTCGCCGGGGGCATTTCAGACTTTCGAGGATTATTAAAATTACGCATACGCCGCGTTTTAAATGAAGTGTGCGCGAGGCGATGGAGGGGAGCGTGATGGGAAATGAGGCTGCCAGAGTCAACCATTAATATTTAAACGTGCCGCCCCGAAATGTGTGTGTGTGGGGGCGTGCCACGGCACACATGTGTGTGCGAGAGTATTGCGGAAAATTAAGCTTATGACTGACTGTAAAATTAACTTGGCGGAGGTGGTAAAATAAAAACAAAATTAAATTAAAAATAGCGCAGGAATAGGAAAGCTCAGAAAAGGATTAGAATGCTTAATTAAGGTATTACTCTTTCTGGGGTTATTAATTATTTTAAAGAGCATTTACAAACGTTTGAGGTGACAGAAATTGGCTTTGAGAGATTCAGATTTTTGGGAGTTTAAGTAGTCCACCTAACTTTTGAAGTGTTATTTTAATTTAAATTCGTTTGAAATGCTTCCACAGTGCATACTTTGCAAACTTTTCAAATTTGCTTCATTTCCGGCAGCCATAAAATGAACTTAAAGCCCAGAATATGGAATGTAGTCAATAATAATTGACTTTATATATACTTTGCAGCAACAGCTTGACCCTTCTAGCCAACCCAAAAGCCATAAAAAGTGGGCCCGAATAATCCCTTGCATTTCAGGCATTTTAATTTTTATGAGCCCGATTCCGCAGGCCGCAGGAGAAGGCCAAGCACCAGCAGCATCGGCAAAGGAATTAGGCCTCGATTGCACGATTCATTTGCCGCCTCTGTTGTGGCAATGAGCCGTTGTAACATAACGGCTTGCTTCTCCGTCCGGCAGGACTCTCGTCCTTATCTGGCTGGAGGAGCATTTCCCAGAAATTTGCAGGGTGAACGAGCCGACGAGCGGCTGGGCAAACAAAATATAGCACTTTGGTTGCCTGCGGTATTCGGAGAGGGTTGTGCATAAATTAAAATACGTAATGTGCTATGTGCGGGCCTAATAGAGCTTTCGCATAAATTAGGCATCAGTTGCCGCCAATGATGCCGATGTATAGATGTATATATTATATAGCCGCCTCGTCTGCCATTTTTGTGTGCTTCCAGCTCATCATGGAGATCAACAGCCACGTGGCGCTCTTCCGCGACATGCTGATACACGTGGGCCAGGCCAAGGATTGCCCCGAGCTGCGCGAGAAGATCCGCAAGCTGCGACGCACCTGCGTGGAGGCATTCAAGCACACCGCCCAGATACTGATGCCCCAGGTCAAGAGGTAAGCGAATACCAGCTTTTTGTGCTTACAAACAGAAAGATGCAGTGAGAAAAATACAGCGGTTAATTAATTAATTTATTTATTAAAAACGATGGATGTTTTTAAAAGTTTTAAAAACATCCACGCTCAAAACATCATTGATATTTTTATACCATGTACCGTAGGTACAAAGGTATATTAATTTCGTGCAAATGTATGTAACAGGCAGAAGGAAGCATTTCCGACCCCATAAAGTATATATATTCTTGATCAGCATCAACAGCCAAGTCGATCTAGCCATGTCTGTCTGTCCGTCTGTCCGTCTGTGTAAACGCCTAGATCTCAGCAACTATAAGAGCTAGAGTCACCAAATTCGGTATGTAGGTCGGAATGTTTTGCAAGCAGATCAAGTTTGTTTCAGATTTAAAAATTTCCCTTCCACTCCCCCGCAAATCAATAAAAACGTTTTGCAGCCGCAAATATTACCATATATCTTTCTTTTTGTGCATAGGCATGCATATGTAGAACATGTATCAATACCGAAAATCTGGTAAAGATCGGGTGAAAAACACAAAAGTTATTTACTTATCAGTGTGCTATCTATTTGGCAGCTAGCAACAGGTGCATCCCAAAAAACAACAACAAAACTGATGAGCGCAAGAAACTAACTCCCGTGCGCAAAAAAGAGAGGAGGAGTTATCTCTGTCTCTGTCTTGCACACGCAAGTGCATGAGATGGTGGTGGTTTTGCAAAGAGCGAGTTTGTTTACATTTCTCTAATAGGCAAAGCCGCAATAGGCAAAAGCGGCGATATATTTTGGTACATGGTATATAACAGTCGTTCACGAACGACTGTAGCTTTCTTACTTGTTTCATCTCTATTTTTGCTTGCCAAATTTATTGTGATCCACTTTACCCAGGTTGTTTTTTCGTTCAGTGCACCTAAACGAAAGACCCCAAAGGGATAGATAGCATTAACATAAACATAAACAGCAACGTGTGTGTGACATTCGGGGCACTTCCTTTATGTGTCCGTCCCTTCTGGGCGCGTGTGTGGGGGCGGCGGAGTGTCTTATGGAAATATATGCAAATCTAATTGCAGTCAAATTTGGTCGAGGAAGGCGAGAGTGGAAGGGATAACATAAATAACAATTTGTTGGACTCGGATTGAGGACCCTTGAAATGCTCTCTCGTTCTCGCCTCTCTCAAAATGAGTTAGTGGCAGAGTTTGAAATTCAATTTGAAAGTGCTGCATAATTTATCAGAGCAAACTCTCAGGCCCCCCAAAAAAAAAGTTAATAACATTCGTTTATTTTTGTTCGAGCTGCCTCGGGGCGCACACAGCATATTTGGTAATTTTTTTTCATTAAACCTTGTTGTGTGTTCGCCTTTTGTTTCTCTCGATGGAAAGTTTGAGTGTGGTTAAAAATCGTTTTGTTTGGCAAATGAACGGAATGGTAAATGTGGCACTCGCTGTAGCTGCCCATCAATGTTATATGGATTTACTCTAGAGAGAGCTTCGGACCGGGTGTCAGCTGGAAAGGAGCAAACTTTAACGCTCCTCAGGGCCCATGTGTGTCTGCTTACCGTCTTCAACTTATTGATTTATGCCCAGGCGGAGGAGCAGAGATGGAATCCCATGTGGATGCCACACATGTGCCATTATCGCACCCCGAAAACGCGACAACACCAACAAAGTTTATTTTCTGTTTTTTTTTTTTAACAAACATCTTGAGGGGAAATTCATACACACAATACATAAAATATTTGTAATTTCAGACACACAACCAATAGAACGTGGCATTGAGGGTTTACACAAAAAGAAATTATGATTTTACATTTTAAATTAAATATTCAAGTAAATAATAAACGATATAAGCTTTTGAAAACCAGAAAATGAACTCAACTCTGAAGACAGAGTTTACAATCAAACATGACAGAATTTTTTTCCCCTGTGTAACTGTCAAATTTGACTTCTTTTGCTGGAACTTTTTAAGCCCAACACTCTGGCATATGACAATGTGATTTATTATCGAACAGACGCTTTAAATGTCACTCTGGAGTGGCGAAATGTCAATATAACGAGACGAGCATCCGCATCAGCATTTTTCCATATGTAGCCCACTGGCCAAAAGTGCAGGAAGAAAGCAGGAGCAGCAGAGGGAAAGCAGAAAGCGAAAGCATAAAGGAAAAACCCAAAAGCAGAGACAGTTGAATTGATGATTGGCTGGCAGCAAGCCAGAGACAACGAGAAGATTTCAATTAATTTTTGCTTTATTGACACAAATGAACGACTCGACGAGCAGCTTTACGTTTTTCCTCTCAGGTTTCTCCCTCCCCCCCCCCCATTTCCACGGGCTCCGCTTTCAAATGGGCGCACATGGCGTATGAGTGACGACAATGAATTAGCGAAGCGACAGTCGGCAAACGCAAAAACGGAGCCTGGCTCCAGGGCTCAAAGTTAAATTGAAAGTAAAAGTTCAATAAAGCAAAAAGTATGCTCGGAAAATGAACAAAGCCGGCTGAAGGAGGAAAAGTCAGAGGGCGAATCGAGGAGGAAAAACTTTGGGCGCACATTGACAATGACAGAGCCAAACTTTCTGACAGTGTTTCGTTGTTTGTTGCTGTTTTATGTTTTGTAAACACATGCATGAACCCATGTGAGACAGCCAAAGTCGCAAACAACTCGATAGTACTGAGGAATGGCAAGAAAAACCAGAGGAAAACGATGGGAAACAGGGAAGGCAAGCAGACTGAAAAAGCCAGAGGAGCACTGGCTTAAACTTGGAGAATATTGCATAATCTGTGAGGTAGCAGGAGCCAAGGAGGGAAGGAGCTAAAATATTAGTCAAAGTGCTTAAAAAGAATTAAAATTGCAAAAATAATAAAAGGCAAACTTTTCAGATGGCCAAGTTTTAATGTATTTCACAGCTTTTCTTTAAGGAGTCTGCATTCCGAAATATAAGCAAAGAAACCCGAACACTCTATCATTATTTATATTTGTGTCTTTGATATAAATTTAGTAAATGCTGTTTATTTTGTGTTTATGTATAAGTTGCAGAAAACTTTTTGAAATGCTATGTTTTCTGTTTATGTTAGATCACCGCAAAACTAAACATTTCATAATAACAACTCAAACATTGCCCACAAAGTTGACTTTAGAAATAAATAGAGCCGAACATTTAGCTTTCACTTTTGCGGTTTCATTGGCCAAACAAGACGACAAAGTTGTGATACCTGATGATGGGGCCTCCAAGGCAAGCAAGTGGTTTTTCCTGTCAGAAAGTAACGGAAAATCACCCCAAAACCCTAGACGAAACCACCTTGGAATAGACACTCTTGCAGTCAGTCGACTACC
Organism: Drosophila nikananu; assembly: GCA_008042635.1. Taxonomy (NCBI): domain Eukaryota; kingdom Metazoa; phylum Arthropoda; class Insecta; order Diptera; family Drosophilidae; genus Drosophila; species Drosophila nikananu. Next base: position 6,054 of record VNJV01011416.1, read on the forward strand.
CCGAGTCATGCCCAGTCCCATTTCCATTTTCCACCTCCATTTCCACTCCCGGCTGGCGGCAGCACTTTGCCAACTGCCTTGAGTGACTGATAGTTGTTTGCCTGTTTGTTTGTCCGACGACTCGCACTTACACAAGGATGCACTGGGAGAAAACTAATTTCATCGAGTTGGGTTCTTCATAAAAATATTTATTAAATATTTGGACCAAGTCGAAGAAATAAAAATATAACGAATACTTTTCAGGGTGAAGCATCTATCTTAATCAGTTTCCCCCAGTTTTTTCTTAATGTGCATGGCATATATAGGACATATATCCTTGGGGGCGACGTTCGGTCCATTTCGCCGTGTTTGCGCCGTTGTGTTCATGTTATCTATCTGTCTATTTGCCTGCGCTTACTTCGCATTTGTTCGGCTGTTTGCCTTGTAGTTATGTGCAGTTGTTGTTTGCTGTTGCTAAATTACTGCCGCTGCCTTTGTTTTAGCTGCCCGGTGGGTCGGTTCCTTCTGTTTTGACAGCGAGTTAGTCAACAGAGTCCTCGGGGGCTGGACATTTCCTCACTCAGAACTCGCCACACACCCCCTACCATATCCATTCCCATTACTGTCCCCTTCCATAACACGTTGGCTTTAACGCATTTCCGCTGCAAATAAGACCAGAATTTCCTTCTGCCTTCGCTGCATCGAAGACACAATCCGACAATTGCCCAGAGTCCGGTGGGAGAACATAACACAAGGAGACCGACCTCCGGGAACAGCAGCGCCATCAAAGCCAAAGCCAATCTCATAGACGTCGTCGTCTTCGATGTCGCTGACTGTGGCTTTGCGTCGGGTAAATTTTGTGTTTCCTGCAACTGCTGTTGCCAAAGCACAGTGGAAAGATCTATAAAGATATAAATATAACATATTACATATTAACATCGAGATCCGAATCGGAAAATAAGAAAAATAGAATTTGCTTGATAAATCAGTAAACTATATATTTTAAAATTAAAATAATTGACTTTGAAGTTCTTTTTAGAAACCTTTCTACGAGTTAGGAAACAAACAGGAGCTATCAATTTTATTTTCAACCTCGGTTACATTTATTTTTATCATTAAGTTTCAAAAATGTGTAAATGCTCAAAATGCATAATTTAAACATTAATATTTCAAAATGTGTAAATTTTAACATGTCTAGCCCATAGTTCTCTCCTGCTGGTGCATTGTTTTATTGCCGCTGTCGGCTATTTCGTTTATTATTTCGACACTTGATGCCAAGCTCCTCGCCCGGATGCCGGATGCCAAGCTGTTGGGCGATGTTCTGCGGTCATGTTAGTGAAAATGACAGCAAATTATGGAAGACACCGGACAATGGAGCAGGCAGCCGGGGAAGTGGATAGAGTTACGCAATTAGGGAGCGACTGTCACGTAGCTGCAGACGTTTTTTAGGCATTCCGTCTCGATAGCCGCTCGTAAACTGCGGCAATTTTAACAACTTTATACAGCTGCACTTAATAACTTCGATTGAGGGCTGGGATCCTGATAAACGCGTTTTATGATATTTTTCTACGATTTTCCTTTGCAATATTTCGCCGGATCTAGCGAGGGAATAAAAAATACTTCACTGTTATTTGCAATAAATGAATATAACGTCCGAACTGTAATCAAGACCAGCTGCTGACAATGGTCTGGCCATTTTTTCTCTCCTTTCTCCGGCTCCTGTTTGGGTCTCGTTTGCCCTTCGCTCTGTATTTGCTGGCTATTCTGTTTTTTTTTTTGGGGTTTCTCAGGATGCTTTGCAGATTTTGTTTCGCTGCCCGAAACTTATTATTGCTATTTTCTGGGTGTGGCGAAAATGACCCACGTTAATGTCCGCGCACCGCAATCAGCCATCAGAATGCGAGAGCTGCAAAATGAGGGAATGAATAAAAGGGACTCGGGTCTCGGGAAATCGTTAAAACATTGCTCTCTGCCATTTACAACTTGCAGTTTTTACAAGGAAATCGCTTAGCATTAATTTGATTGCGATTTAAATTACATTATCTCGTTTCTGTTTCCCGTTGCTCCGTTTCCTATTAGTATATAAATGTTGATGTATGATAATCAAATATTAATGTCTTTTTGGGATGAGAACATAATTGGAATTTTGTTTTTGGAGTCCTTATGTTAATTTGTACAATTCAAACTAGGGGTTTATATATTCCAAATTAAATTAAACCTTTCAAATGTTTACAAATCTTGCCCGATTTCAAATGCTTTTGGGGGATATTCCACAGAAATAGCTAACCCAGCTACGAGTGTCCTTAGCCCCCTACACAATTTATTTTCGCAGGGGCAGAAATCTAAATCGCTTTAAGCCGAATCTTTCTCAAAAATCCTCAGACACACACACGCACACCGTGCCACAGGATACACCTTGGGGGGAAGATTAATTCGCAATTTATTTGCTTTAATGCTTTTGCCGTGGAGGCGGAAGAGATGGGTGAAATCAGAAGACACGGCAACACTTTCAGGACCTCCTTCCCATCCTGGGTGCTATTTGGCTTAAATATATATTTTTCATTTCCAGATACGCAGAGTTTGGGCAATGCAAAAGCAATTTACAAATTGAATTTATTCCTGTGTAGCTGCAAATATGTTTATGGCAATTTATATTAGTGCCCCACTCCGGGAGGAAGACGTCCCCAGGATCCGTTCATAATTGCCCCGTCTGTGTAGCTGCTGCTAAAACTGAAATTAATGTCATCTAAGCAGCAATTTGTGGACCGGACCCACTGTAAACTCCGAGTGTTTTCTAAATGAATTATGCCATTGCGACGGTGCCTGTGACTGTTACAGAGTGCTTCGTGAAGTTACATAAATTATTTTCGTAATGGTAATTTAGTTGAATTAAAGTGTCGTTTAGGCTTTTGATCGTGGAATTAGAAATTCATTTGCCCTAGCTTATGAGCAGCTATGGGACTCCCAGGGAATCTAAAGTAATATATTTTCAATTAGTACCCCAAGAAATTTAATATAATTACGAACACTCTGACGAAATTAATTTAAATAAATACTCACACTCATGTGGAAACTTCTGAAACTTATTTAACATTTGCAGAACATCTGCTCTCAATTTAAATATTTTTTCCCGAATTAATTTACTTAAAAAACGTACTTTTTTCAGCACTTAAAAAGTTTTGAGTGTTCTGACCTGCCAAATGCATGTAGAAAGTGTTTCCTCGTCGATGAAAAAGTTTGCAAAAAATTCAATTGTTGCTCCTGCAGGGCAGCTGCACCCAGTTATAACAATTGTTTGCGCCCTTCGACACTCGGCCGGAAATGAATTAGTTTGTCGCCAGCTGATGACCCCCATATCTGATCCAAAAAAGAAGAAACAAGAAAGGAAGCAAACTTCGGCTCTCCGAAGTTTGTATACCCTTAAAACTTAAAATTGGATCATTAGAAATCGAGTAGATGTAGAAAAGTTCTCCATTAAAAACTAAAAAGAAAAAAACCAAACCAAACTGAAATCCGTTGAGTTTAAGCCAAATTACGAGCAAAAAACCATTAAAAGAGTTCGCGATTTTTGAGCAAAAAATTTTCCCATTTTTTAAAACAAAATAAAATCGTCAAAATCGTCAAAAAAATTGGTCAAAAATTAGAATTCGAGTTGTAAATGCAGAAAAGTTCTCCATTAAAAACTAAGAAGAAAAAACCAAAACCACCCTTAAATCCGTTGAGTTTAAGCAAAGTTACGACCAATAAACCATTTAAGGAGTTCGCGATTTTTTGGCCAAAAATGTTCCCATTTTTTATGATCGTCAAAATGGACAAAAAATTGGCCAAAAATTAGAATTCGAGTTTTAATTGCAGAAAAGTTCTCCATTAAAAACTAAGAAGAAAAAACCCAAACCAGACTAAAATCCGTTGAGTTTAAGCAATGTTACGACCAAAAAACCATTTAAGGAGTTTGCGATTTTATGGCCAAAAATGTTCCCATTTTTTATGATCGTCAAAATGGACAAAAAATTGGCCAAAAATTAGAATTCGAGTTTTAATTGCAGAAAAGTTCTCCATTAAAAACTAAGAAGAAAAAACCAAACCAGACTAAAATCCGTTGAGTTTAAGCAAAGTTACGACCAAAAAACCATTTATGGAGTTCTCCATTTTTGGGCCAAAAATTTTCCCATTTTTTTATGATCGTCAAAATGGACAAAAAATTTCCCAAAAAATAGAAATCAAGTTTTAAATGCAGAAAAGTTCTCGATTAAAAACTAAGAAGAAAACACCAAACCAGACTGAAATCGGTTGAGTTTAAGCCAAGTTACGTCGAAAAAACCATTTAAGGAGTTCGCGATTTTGAGCCAAAAATGTACCCAAATGAAAAGGGTTACCATCGTAAAAATCGTTCCTATGGTAGCTATATGATATAGTGAGAGCATATAGAAGACTATCTGCAAAGTTTTATTTAGATAGCTTCAAATCCAGGGACTAGTTTGCATAGAGAAGGACGGACAGACAGGCAGACGGACATGCTAGATCGAGTCTGCTGTTAATGCTGACCAATATATATACATATATACTTTATAGGGTCGGAAATGTTTCCTTCACTGCGTTGCAAACTTCTGACTAAAATTATAATACCCTGCAAGGGTATAAAAAGAGATGTCATAAATTCATATAAATTTCATTTCACAATTTCCGCATGCAATTTGGCGTGCCACAAATGCGGCCCACACAATGCGGCATTCCAGCTCTATAATATCGCTCACGCCCACTCCGGGCAACGGAATGAAAATCCGAATGTTCACGTTACCATGCATTGCTTTCATTGCTTTTCCCTTATTTTCTTTTTTTTGCTCTTTGCAGCGCCATGGCCGATGGCATCCTCACCGACAACCCGCACTTGGTGCTCCTGTTCTACATGGCCCAGTTGTTCCTACGTGAACTTGTGAAAAGTTATCGCCTCATACAAGTCGTGCCAATGGATATGTCCGGCTATTATGGTAAGTTTAATTCCACCCCACGCACCCACGACCTCCATCCGTCCGTGTTGGCAGGGAGCATGTTGCGGGTCATTGGGAATTTGCCGATGCCAGCGAATGTCAAAGTCAGAGACCGGTGGCTTTGGCTGAATGGAGTCCGGTTCGGCACACATAATTGGTTTAAACTGGGCAGAGTAATTGTGGTGGCACTGCACACTAGTAATGGAGTCAAGAGTTTAAAAGGTTTAAAATTTAATAAATATTTTTATAGTTAGCTGTAGTAAAATATTTTTTATTTTCCTAACCCAATCTCTCTTTATAATTTTCTGCTTGGACAGCGTTCCTTGCACTATTGCTTGTGGCTCTTGACTTTAGTGGCACTTTGGTGCAAATATTTCCCCCATTTCGGATGGCTCTGACGAGTGTGGATGTTCCTTGACATCGGCATGCAAGGCAGGGGCACTCAGGCATTGGCTTCATGCACGTTCAACAATTGTTTGTTTGGTTCCCGTTGCAGTGCCAGTTGTGGCTTTGATTGCCATTCTTGCGCCATGCTTAATGTGAACGTGCCAGTGCAAAAATATGCAGAGCCAAGCCCCGAACTGATTTGTCGCCGGCGTTCTGACCATGGAATCGAAATCTGCCTGGCGAGTGCGAGGGCGAATGCAAATGCGAATGCCAAATGCCAATTGCTGATCATAAATTTATAAATTACAGCCACTGCGCTGGCACTGGTTTCTCACTGTCAACACACACAGGAAAATGGGGGAAAATGTGGGAAAATGGGGTAGTAAATATTTACAGAGCCACTGCCAGAGTCAGGCTCTGCAGGGCTTTTTCTGGCGGTGCAGCGAATTTATGACGCCCCTCTGCCATGGAAACAAACAAAATTTCTGCAGTGCCATGAAAATGCCATCAACGCAGAATAAGTAATAAAAAATTCAAAAATTGAAAACGTTGTTTTTTCTGCCTGTCTATCTGTTGGACGTTGTAATTGCTAACCAAAATGTACCGGGTTGGGGGATTGAGTTAATAGAGGATGTGCTTTAATTATTGTCATGCAAGCGAAATTTCATTGCATTCCGGAGATAGGAATATTTAGTTCCGTGGGAAATTGTGAGCTTAAAACTAATAGTTTGATGAATAATTAAATTCATGGCAAATTTTGTTATTTTAAATTTAGAATAATTAAAATAACTTTTCACATAATACAATTCCCCTTTGGTAATTCATTTTACTAAAATAAGTATTTATATATGTCTTCAGTTATTTCTTATTGCTTTTTCCAATTTTTGTTATCAATTTTTAAGATATAACCCCTAATAAATACGCCCAATTATTGCTTCATACCCCGCATAAAAATGGCCAGCTATGAATGCTGGTCATGCATTCTCGTATACGCAATATTTTTTTTTGATATATGAATATTGCGTATACGCCACGATGGCTGATCGAATAGATTGCAATGTTTTGAGGCATGCAGCTCAGCAAGTTTTAGAAGCGGCAGCCACATGAGTAATTAATGTGACTACAACTGACGAAGATTAATAGTCGATCGAATATTGATTGATATTGATCAATCAAAGGGAAATATACAAAAATTAAACGAAAATGACGACTGAAAAGGAATTTAGTTATATATAAAAATGGGTCAATCAATTTATTAGTTTTAAATTTATTTAAAAGCCTTAAATTATTGGTATGCAGGGCGTGAGGCCAACATCAAAGCGTGTTAAAAATAAAATTAGTATGTTTCTCCCAACGAATGCCAAAGCTAATGAAGCACCGACAAAGCGAAAATAAATTCAAAAAAGTTGGGGAATACAAAAGTCAAAGGAAAATGTTTGCATGCAAATGAATGAAACAAATAACTACGGGTTCCTGTGGCGGCATCAGCAAAAGTCAAACAAAATGGTTTTGTTTTATAGCCGGACAGAGGCAGAAAAGCCCTGCTGGGCTGCACTTTGGCTTATTCATTGACTCCGACCCATATATATATATATTTTGGCCTATTTTGCAGAGAACCGCGCCGGACCCTCGAACCTGGGCAATGTCATCAGCCAGATTTTGTTGTGCAAACAGTTTACGCCCGACTTCAATGAGGAGGAATTGTGCAGCATCACCAAAGACTCGCAGGATATCGCCGTGCTCCTTTCCGAGATGCAGGAGTATATGCCGCAGCACGAGGCGTACTTGGGTGAGTTGGGTGCGGAGTGCGCAGGCTCCCGGTCTCATTGCCGCCGGAGCCTGCAGTTCCATTGCCGTGCACTTTGGTATTTGGCCAAGGCAAGGTCCGTGGGCCAAACCAAAAAGTGTAGCATATAAAAAAGGACACAAAAACAGGCTAATAGGAGTGCTGAAAGAGCAAACTGTTACACTTTTATATTTATATACAAATTAAAAGAGAATTCCTGGTTGCTTACATTTTTTTCTATTCGTACTAAAAATTTAATTTATTCTTATCATTTACTTTCATGTCGCTTTGTAAGCATTTATATCCAATTCATTTTACATTCTTTCCTAGTTTGTTTCGCATCCCTCGCCCTGTGTATCTTATTCATTAATCAAGCGAAATGTTTACTCTTCCCTCTGGCCTTTGCAGAACGCAACGCGGCACTGGACACAACCGGACCCTGGCAGGCCAAGCGGCGCCAGAACTACATATGCAAGAACATGAGCCTGCTCTGCTGCGTCTCCAGGCCCAACTATCTCTGAGAGCAGGCGGACAGTGTTTAGTCCGGGCCGAACTAAACCCACTACTTATATCAATTACTAGCGCCTAATGAGAAGCTACGAAGGAAATCCTGAGTCCTTAGCCGAGGAGGAGGAGCATGGTGACAAAATCAAAGGTCGTTGACAGGAATGCAAGGTTCTTCTTCTCCCAGAAACATGTGTATAATCAAAGTTAATTATGCTGCATATACAATATTAATGTAAAATCAATGGATATATACTATATATAATATATATATACACACCGATGTAGAGACGTTTAACTAAGGAAGTTCACGGAGCAGTTAAGACTTTTTAGGCCAGTAATTCGTAGTCACTGTATAGACCCCAGCAACTACCAAACATACATTCATCCCGAGGTTATCTGTACACGATCCTAACCCTTGAGTTAACATTAAGATTAGGCAGGAAAGGAAGGGCGGCGGAGGCAGTTAGTTGTAGTCCAAGTAGCCTTCGTAATTAAGTTGAAAGCCTGAGCCCAGGCAAGTGTTAAATGAAAGCAATAACAAACAAGTTGTTAACTCACACTCTCACAGACAGAATCACATACATAACAAATACATATATATATATATATTTAACCAATTAGAATCGTAATTGATGAGTGTCTCTAGGTTTCCGTTTGTTCATTTTACGGTTTTCAAAATGAACTCTGCACAGTACCTAAAAGCCAGAAGAAATAATCGACAAACAAAAGAGCAACATGTGACCAATAAAAATACAAATAAATGTAAACCTAAATCTGTTTAAAAAACAAGGTATAACATTTCAATATCCCGTTTACTAAATAGAAATAATTATAAGTTCGGCCGAACCTTATTTAATATTCAAGGAACTTGGTTTAGCACAGCAGAGTAGCTTTTGTCGGATATAAGTTAGAATTAATCACACAAATAGCTCAGACGAGTAGGTACCGAAATAATTGTATTAACTGACCAAAAAAGTTTCCCCTTATACAAATTATTTAATGAGAGGTACTTTAATTTTACCTGGTAAAATATTCCCACAAAGCTGATTATTTAATTTTATTTAAAGGCAACCATAAATAAATATGTTCAGGGGCATGGAAACGGCATTGTAATTATGAAAATTTTATTTTTTGCTTATGAAAACATGCCTTTTAAAGGGCTTATGGAAAATTCATAAGCTGTTGCTGTTTTAAAATGAAAACAAATTCTCAATTGAATGCATATTTCATTCAGAGTGCACACACCTTTGTCCATTTGTTTTCCGCATACTTAATGACAATTAACGGCACGATTATATGTACACAAAAATATAATTTTTTTGTTCGCCTGCAGCAGGCACATTGTAAATCAATTTGTAGTGCAAACAGCAATTGTGTGGACCGCTGAAATGACAATGAAATTGTAAAAAACTGTAAGGACATCCGAAAAACACAATGGGACAAGTGCTTGGCAAATGTTTGAACATTCTGCGAGCCCAACAGTGACTATACATATATACATGAAAATAGGACAAAGTACAGAGAAGTCTCTCATTAATAGCAAACGTAGTGCAGATTATTTATTTATTAACTCGATTCTAGGGATAAATCAAACACCAAACAAATTTACACGTCTTTAGGGGAGGATAGTGCGGACATAATGTTTATAATATTGATAATTATTTATCTGTATATGAATGTAAATTGCTTAGATCGTTTCAAGCATAAGTATTCCATCAAGAAATCGTGATTGTTATATGATATTCATATAAGAATTATCTGAATGTATTTATTAAATGTTTGTTCATGTTGTTTGCAACTAAATGCCACTGAGAAGTAACTCAAAAAATCACAGACACTAGCAACAAGTAACTAAAAACTAAAACTATAACTAAACACGAACCGAAACCAATTACAAAACTGGGTACCAATCAAATATGAATAAAGCTATTTTTAGAGAAACTAAACTTGCCACAGCCTGCCTTTATTTTCCTGGTTGGTTGGTTGGTTGGTTGGAAGCCTTTAAGCATCGAGAAAAGGGCCAAGAGCGTTAAATTCCATCCGAACGTGTAACGCAAAATTTATTACACTTCATAAAAGAGCGATTAATGTTTATAGATGTGATTTTATCACGAACTCCCGAGCCACGATACGAACACATTTATATGTATGGCAGCAAAAAATGGCATCAAGATAAGATGGTGGGCTAACGTGGTTTTAGGTCCTCGAAGAGTTGCTACCCAGGAGTATGTAATGGCAGCCTTAAATATAAGCGAATCGTTAAGATGAGCCTTTAAACTTTTCCGTTGTTATTTTATAATTTTCTCCAAGGATTTATCTGAAACTATAATAATTTGGACTGCCCTTACCCTTTTAAACCCCTCCTATAATCCTCATAAGCCCCGCAACATACCCCTTAACTGGCTGTATAAAATGGTTGGCTTACAGCACTCGAGGAGGTGCCAGTCTACGTGCCAAGGCATTAAGGACAAGCCAACGTGTTCGACAATAGATACGTCTTAATCAATCTTAAACGGATGCCAAGTAGATGCGAACAGCACGAGGATCCCTCGGCAGTGGCAGCTTGTTTACTTTAAACGCACCATCCGACGGCTGCGGAAAGCGCCAGCTTAGCCCGGGTTTTAGCGCCAAAGACTTGGCTTAGAAGTTGCAGCCTTGATGACACACACACATCCCGGCTCAATGCAAACTGCATGGTCACGTAGGTTCGCATCGGTTCGGCTTGGCGTCGAGAGCAACCTATGTAAATTAGTTGGAAAGTTACGGCAGCGATTGCCTTTTGATGTGGTAACCTGCCGCCGAATCGGGGGCAGAAGTGGGAGTGGCAACCAGAAGGGGCGAAATCCTTCGGCGAGTACGTGCCATTTTGGCCAAAATGCTTCATTTACCGCACACTCACTCACACACACAAAGGCGTACGCACAGCACGCACAACTCGACACCTTCCTCGCTGACATTGACTGTGGTTGTGTCCTGGCTGTACCGCCTCTCTGCCTGCTGCAGAGTTCGCTTATCCTTCGGCGGACGTGAGGTGTTAATAGATTTACGTGGCATGAGGCCTCTGGCTGAGCAATGTACTCCTTGCCGCATTCAAATGCGTACTCCAGACAGTGCAGAGGGAAAACTGATATACATAAACTGAAGTTCAAGGCTTCCATATTTAGGAAGTGTTCTTCAAACTTCAAAAAACCAGCTGAGGTCTTATTTCCGTTTTTTCAGCATTAAAATCTAGTAACACGCTTTCACTCCCTATATTTTCATTAAAAATAAATGAAATTTAAAACAGAATTAAAACCTTTTGTAGGTAATTTGCTTTGGTTGTCCCTACATTTCTCCGAGTGTAAACTGCTAAATGACATTGGGGCACGCATGCTCTGGCTGTGGCAGCACTCGCGGCTCATTATGCTCCACAATGAAACAAAAATAAAACGTAAAACAGCCTAAAGAGAGAAAGCAAAAAAAAGAATTTGCAATTCAAAGTAAACAAAAAGCAAAACAACGGCAGCGAGAAGTTAAAACAGCAGGCGAGAGGACGGCGTCAAAAGTTGCCTAAGCAGAACGGAAGTTGACATTATTTTTATTTTCTCTCGTTTGTTTACATACATATATTTTTGCTTTCTTTTTGATGTGTGTGTTTGTTGTGGGAGCTGGAAGGGAGTTGAGTGGCCAGCAAACAAGTTGCTCCTGCCGGCTGCGAGCACCCCCTGTGTGAGTCGGTGTGCGTCAAAGCCATGGCCAAAATAAATGCCAACAAGGATAATTCTGGGGTAATCCGATTTAGTGCGTTGCCCGCTGCTGGTGCTCCGGATCCAGCAAAAAAAAACCTCTTGATTATGTGCTGCTGCCGCTGTGTTCCTGCCTCTGCCTTCTGTCTCCCGCCGCTCCTGGTTTTCCAACGTTGTCCTGGTCAGTGTCCCGGGCACTTAAGGGCCAGCTGATGTTGGCTAGATGGCTAGCAAATAGGTTTAAGCCACGGTGGGGCAAGGCAAAGACTCACTGAAAAGGTTTTTGTAAGAATTTAAATTATGTATTTTTGCTTTTTTAGTAGAGTTGTTTTCAATTTTAATTGCTGTAGAATTCTTAGCAATAATAAAAGTCTTAGGCAAAATAAAGGTGTTTCTTTTTTGTTATACAAAATTTAAAGTTGTTTTTTACGTTTTTTGTTCTAAATTCAAAAGGTTACGCAAATTAGTGCAGTTTTGTGAAAAATTACGAATACATTTAATATAAATGTATAGTTTTTTCCTAGCCTGAAATTTCTCACAAATGGAGTACTATTTTATTAAATATTTTAACAAACTCAACTTCAAACAGCCTTTCAGACAATTATCCCCACTGTACATGCTTTGGAGCGTGTTGTTTTGAGTGTGTATAGTGGTGTTTTTGCCTTTTCGCAACACACTCCTGACTTTTTAATGTTTTTTGGTGCGTTTGGTGGTCGGCCAATTTGCTTGGGACTCTTTGTGCTGCCCTTTTGTCCCTTACCGTTTGTTTTTGTGCGCTTAAAAATTAAAAACATAATTTTCATGTTGCCAAACGCATTGTTGCTGCTTTTTGCATAATTGAAGAACGTAGTAGTCAGGCGGCGGGACGGGGCTGACACTGTCGGGGACAGGACGACAGGACAGTCTAAGTTATTGACTGTGCGGAGTGTGAGTGCGAATGGGTCTGCGGCTTTTGTGAGGGGTTTGTATATTTGTGGGAGTGCCGTGTCTGTGGCTTGGCTAAAACTGCCAAGTGCGGTCCTTAAGACAAACGCCGGGGCTATTGTACAAATAAGCACGGTCCAAATCTGTCTCAGACGGCAGCAATTGCTCGCAGGAATGGAAATCGAGCGCTGACCTCGGCTTTTTTGTTCCGTCGCCCCATCATATGCCTTCCAATCAAGATCGTGGGACTTAGAGGGGCCATAAATCGAGAGTTTTGCCTTAAAGTTTCGAGACAATTTAACGAGCTTCTGTTTTTTCGTTGTTTCGTTTGCCAGAGGTATGGGGGATAAGAGCTTCCGTGGGTACTTAAACGGCACACGTGGCGTATGCGCAATAAAACGATAGCGATAGCTAATCAGGGAAGTACATTGATTACGGCTTAAAGCCATTAATTAAAGGCCACGTTTTCGGTGCGAGAGGAAGCTGTAGCTGAAGCACATTGAATTTATTCCGATGTTTTCTTGCCTTTCATCGCGAAAGACAGCTCCGAATCAGTTTGCCAAAGCTGGAAAACATTTCGCGCTGCTGTCGGGAATGTTTCCAGCTCCTCCGCTTAGAAATGCACAAAGGAATGCTTTGGCAAGTGGCAGCGGGGTGCTGGGGGGGTGGCAGCACTCGAGTCCTGTGATGCCTGTTAAAAATGCATTCGTGCCGCTGCTTGTGTGAATTGCATGCGATAAACTTTATAATTCAATTGTGGTTCCCCCTACGACGTACGTTGTAGGTCGTGTAAAAGCCAACGTTCTGCAAGCTTGCATTTCAAAAGCCGGATTAAAGCACTTGTAGTTTAACCGCAAAACCACAAACTTAAATCAGCCAGTTAGTGGTTGAGCTTACACCCTGACGAAAAATATGCATTTTAAGCTGAACTGTGCTAACTGCAAGTAATTTGGTAATTGTGTTAGCACTTCGGTTTTTGGTTAAATGTTTTAAATTTAATTTCCAGAAATATTTTATTATTAAATTCCAGTATAATGTTCCCCCAAACTTGTTAAGTTATTAACATTTAATTCAACGGGTGTAGTTTCCCTGCTTGAGTTGCTTGACCTTCCTTCTCAAAAAACTCCCTGGTTGGCCCCGAAATTTCCCTCACCATACAAATTTCAATGCCACCTTCGGCGAAAGGTGCCAACCCTCATTATAATGCCAATTGTAATTAAACCAGAGAAAGCGCTTTCATGGTCCTGTCAATCAAGGGACATTGTGCCAGGGACAAACTTCAAGTGGTCTTTTCCGCGTATTGAAGAGATTATTGGTGATTTCCTTGCGTGGTCACCTGGGCAACCAATTAAGAGTTGATTGGTTAATTAGCCAGGTAAATGCAGTAGATAAAAATCAAAAATTAATACCTACATATTATATTATTGAGATGAAAAGGAAAGGTAACCCTATCACTGTCCTTATTTTGATATATTTTTTGAAATACAAACGGGGGTCCAATGCACTTGATCCATAAACTGTTTATAAATTTATTCGTCATTATAAACATTGTAAAATTGCTTATACATATTCTATGCATTTTATACGTAAATGTTATTTACAATAAAGTTTATATGTTGGCGTTTTTTAGAGCACGGCCAAAATGAACAAACATAGAAAGCTTTCACAAGAAAGCTTTTATTAAGGAGCGTGTCCTTAATAAGGACGCTTTTTAAGTGTAAAAAAGTGTACGTAAAACGTAAGGAGTTACAAAGTGATAAAGACTTCTTATCTCCATGTAGGAATAAAAGTTAGTTATGCTACATTTAAAATTAATCTTAAAAAATACAAACTAAACCCTAGGAAAGTGTATGCATTTTAAAGTGTTACTCAACTCCATACAGTAAAACGTTCTTAATTTTTTTTAATTTAAAAAGTTCCCTGCTGAGACCTTCACGAAGCATATTAAAAGTAATCATAAAATATAGTACCCATTAACGAGAAGCCAAATTACTGAACTCACACCAATCAATGACCCCAACTGGAAAACCATCAGGTTTATATTCGCACCCTTTAACAAGCCATATGTATTCCTATTAGGCCCTTTTCACCTTTTTGGACCCACACGTTCGGCAATCATATTTCGCTTTGCACTCGTGCTTCCCCATATATTTACACGGGCCGGAAACTCGCACCAGGTACACTGAATAAGCAGTACTGACTGCGGCCGCAAACGCAAATACAGCCAAGTTCAAACACCTGCTAAAGTTCAAAACATCAGCGGCAGTGGGAACCGCAACAAGCAAACAAATGAGGGTCAAACGGTGAAAAGAGGAGAACATCCTTGCCCGCTGGGCCCAGTGCAGGCACAATTCAATGCGGCACATTAACCCAAAGCTGGTGTTCCTCCGCCTGCTCCTGCTCCCGGAAACCCCATTCAGAACCGGCTCCTGTTCCAGCTCCTGATCCCCCTTCCAATTAGGGGCGGAAAAAAGGGGACGATGGGTCACTTGATGAACTTTGGGCATTCAACACGTTCATGTCCCTGTGTGAAATGGAAAAAAAGGTGGAGAAATGGGAAATCTCTTTTAATATGCATAAAACTTCATGCAATTGTGATTTTATATTTTCTAAAATATGTTAATAGTTGATAATCTAAAAAACATAATATAGAACGAGACAATAAAATATATAAAACAAAGCTAGCTACAAACTAAAGATTATATTTTTTTAATGCCTAACATTTTAAATAACATTTAACATTAATATCCCTTTCAGTCCCCTCCTTATGAAACTCATTAAATCATTTTTATGTACGCCCCTGCCCAGCTCGTTTTTTTATGCCTTGGCCAACAGAAAACAGCTATTGCGACCAGGAAGTTGCTCGTAATTCTGTTTCCGCTTGATTTACAAATATTTGCATGGCAAAACATTTTTCAACAGTTTTGCGGGCAAGCAAAAAAAATGAAACCGGTTCAGCAGCAAATACAAAAAATTAAACAAAAATCAACAACGAACAACGAAAAAAAAAAATGGCAAGAAAATGTAAACTACCAAAGTTGTTGAAATGTTTCTGGCTAAACTATTTCTGTGGCCAGATGAGTCCGCTCGGCGTGAGATGAGTCGATGAGGTTGGGTTTTGGCCAGATATATTGGCAGAGTTCAATGGAAGGAAATTGGGGGAAAGACAGAAACTAAAGTCTTTGTTTGATTTCGATTTAAATTAAGTATTCAGAAATATTTTTAAGGGTGAGGGTGAAAATATAAATGTCTCTAAATATAAATATGCCTCTCAGAGCTGAAGAGGTAATTTTCTTTTTCTGAGTCAGTCCGAAATAATGAAGGCTAATAAATGGGCACATAACCAAGCAAAGGAAGAAAATCCTTGGTAAAATACTACCCAAATCTCTACTTGTCTATAAATTATAAGATTTATCTTTCTGTATTATGTATAGTTATTAGTACAACTGATGGTCTCTTAAACTTTCCTGTTCTTGAATCCATCTTAAGAAGCATGTCATTTCACTGTTGCCTTTTTCTGTGTTAACTTTATAGTACTTTCCACTGGCTCTGTCGGGACAGTCTGTTTGCTTATTTGTTTGACTCTTTTCATCTTTTTTCTCAAGAGCTTCCCCTGCTATTTGTTCGACTTCCTGGCTGCCTGCTTCTTGCAGTTTTTATGAGCCTTCTTTATGCGTTGACTGCCAGTTGACGGTGGCGAAAGTTTGGCAAGTTTTGTAATTTGCATGTCAGACTGCACGGGGAGAGAGAGAGAACCATTAATAATCAGAGCTGCCTGTTGCTCCGGCACCTGCACGGAGCTCCGCGTTCGTCACTTGCTCCTGCGAGAGGACAGAAATTCATTGGCGGCATTAATCAAACGCGAATTTCGACGCTCGTTTGATGGCAACAAATCTTGCGCAAATTTACGCAAACATTGGCAAGCCAGGGGAGCCCTCGAATCTGGGCTGCTGATCATTATGGCCACCAGTTTTCCCCCGCACACAAATCCCCTCGAAGTAATTTACTGGCGCAACTGTGCAAAGTGCACTCCGCCATTTTTCAAATCGCCAAAGCCAGACGACAGCGACTTCTGGCTTGAAGTTGAGATTGAAATTGAATTGCGATTGATATTGATTGGCTGCGTGCTTGAGCGACAACAACTCGGCCAAATCATGTGCAGCCAAGCAGGGATTTGCCCTAACTTTCGCTTATTGTTGCTTGTCGAGAACATATAGTCGTCCAGCGAGCGAGTTCGGGTCCCTGGGATTCCCTTTGGATGGCGGGAAATCGAATTTGGAGTCCCTTAGCCGAGCTCTGTTGTGCCCCGGATATTCCGACTATAAGTTGTGTATTGTTTAGTCAAGTGCAGCTGCTCGTGCAGCTTGTTTATGTCCTGTGTAAATAGAACTCGGATGGAGCCAGCTAGCCCTCCACGAGTGCGCCAGTTAAATGGAAGCCCCAAGCAGAAATGCAAGTGGAATTAAATGGGAAACTCGCCAGTGACTCAGCCTTTTTCTGAGAGTTAATACTTATAACATTAGTGATTTATGTTTATTTATTTATAAAATACATTATAATATAAAGTGCAGCTTAAGCTACATTTTATTATTTATTAGGGCCACTTCTTTGCTATCTAATAACAATTTCTAAACAAAACTCTACTGACTTCCCCTCCAGCTCTAATTAAAGCATGCGAAACCAGAGCCAGTACACTGGGACACAATACCTGCGGAAGCAATCAAACAAACGCAGTAACAAGGATTGCATTAGGATGCATACAAAAGCACTCCAGGACACCAGGGGAACCACAAAAGGTGGTCGGGCAAACAGGTGCCAAGCAGGAAAGGATGCTGCAGCAGCACTTGCTGCCACAATTCTGAGTACCGAACACAGGTGGCGTGGGGCAACAACAATGGCAGTTCCTGCTGCCGGGACACCGATGGAAGCGGGAAATCCTGGCGACACTAAAAATATTTTCTACCAAATTTACAATATGAAGTGGCTTGCTGCCAAAGGTGTTGCTTGCTTACTATGTTATATAGTACATAAACAAGCAGGCGGGCGGCAGGACTCGCATATAGAAAATGTTGCACTTCATTGCGTTGACAGGAACAAACGTGGCACAGATGGAGTTCCAGCTCCGGCTGCTGCTGCTGTGCATCCAGAAACTCCATCTGTTGCTGAATGCATTTTGAGCATAATTTTCAATTTTCATGCATGTTTTGCCATTGGCTCTCGAGGACGAGTGCGAAATTGTTTCTCTGTTGCCACGTGACAGTTTTGTGATTTGCTTAATGGCCGCTCGGCGATTCAGCAATGCGATGGCAATGCTGATGGCCATGGCCAAACGTCGCGTCGTCCGAGCAAATGGAGATTTTATTTAAATCCCAGTTAGTTGAAAAACACTCAACATCTAGTGGGATTAAAGTATCAATAGTAGGCTTAGAGAGGGTGTCCAAAACAGATTTTATTGAACTTTCTGGATGCAACATGCTCTCAATGGTTTCAACAGAATTAAGTTAAGTTGTACCTTAGTTTTGAGGGTCTAAAGCATAAAAGTGCATTAAAATAAAATAGTTTAATTATAGATTTTTATGAATAAGCATTAAATTTAACATGATTCTTTTTGTGTTTGGCTTCCTTACAATATATTGATTCCCTTTATTGTTCTTTCTTCATTAAATATTTAAGTCATTAAAAGTCAACTGAATTATTTCCTCAATGAATTTATTAATCCATATAAAGTCACCTTTGCATTTTCAGCTTTTTGAAATATCGCAGTTAATATAATAATAAGCCATTCCATAATTTTTCAGACCAAATTTAAGGCTTAAAGAATTAAATTCGTTATCGTATTTCCCACTTAATTCCCCTTTACGGTAACTCGTGCTAAAAGCACTTGTTGCTACAATATTGTTTTCGAATGCGGCTTTAATAAGCATAATCCATTTACACTTAATTGATTTACAATTACAGCATATGCTCCTTTTGTAATGTGGCTTTAATCAGTTGGCTAAGCAAATTAAATGGGCGCTGAGAGAGTCATATCATTTCAAATGCGCTTTGAGACAAAGGATAAAAACCGCTCATGGCTTAAAAGCCCCCCAACTAAACACCCGCCCGGCACTCCTTGTTTAAAGTTTTAGCCGAAAAGCGAGCCAACAATGGGGAAATTGTACTGGCCTCGCTCTGAGCCCTCTACTTTCGACCGACGGACTTTGTTCCGCAGGCAGCATAATTAATTGCGGTAATTAGTGTGTTGGCAACAAACGGCAAACACACGAAAACATTCAACAACAGCCAGGCAGCAAGTGTAACAGCCAGAAAATGGCAATGGAAGGGGGCTAGGTGGAAGCTGGAGGGCGGAGAGTGGGAGTGGTTCTACCAATGCATTTGCTTTATCCAAGATTTGTGGGGTCCGAGGACTCTGGCATATTAGTTAGTTTGCGGAGCAACTTTTATTTACGACTCTATAGCTGAACAGGCCTACACTTAGAGGAAATTAGGAGTCTATCCTCCCTAAGGACTAGGATAATATTTATGTGTATTATTTCAGTAATAAAATTAATATATGCTACTGTCAGCTTACTTAAATTATAAAGTTTTAATAGAATAATATTGTGTTCAACCCTCTAACACCCTTACATTAATATAATAATATAAGATGATCTTTGGTAAAAACAAATTATTTTGGCTAGGATATAGGTATTTTATTCTAAAATTTTTATCCTTCTTTCCAAAGTGTATAATTGGAGGGTGTATATCTCGACTGTTGACTGCTGACTGCTGAAAGGCCGATGGCGCTAATTTAGTTGGCCGGGCGGCCGTCCCTCAGTGCTTCTGTGGCATCATTAGAAAGCGCAAAATTATTTTTATTGCTAAACAAACAGAGAGGAGAGACGGCAAAAGACAGAAGGCAGTCGACAGCCGCCGAAGAGATATACTTCAAGTAAATCTCTGTGGCTAATAAGCCGGAGTGGAGTACAAGGAGCCGAGCGAAAAGGAGTTGCCCGGATTTGGCCCCGGGGAGTCTCCTACTGAAACTCAAACTCGGGGACTTTTTGCTCTCGCTCGCTTTAATTGGTCACTTGGCGCGCACAGAAGAACAATTTAATTTTCGCCATTTTCTTATTATCTCGATTTTACACTCGCCGTCTGTCGAAAGTGCAGTGAAGGTCTTCTGCTCAGCTCGCCGTTTATGTAATTAAGCGCGCTCCATACTCCTGACTCCGCCATGGCTCTGGATAGAGGAGCCCGGCAACAGGACTCAGAGGAGGCAGGGTCAGGGGGCGAGGCAGCGTCTGTTGTGTGTTATTACCACCGCAGTCATTAAATCTTTTGTGTGTAATTAAAAAATTACAATTTAATGCTTTGCGCTCTCATTTATTGACACGGCGTGCGGTCCGTGCAAAGCATCCGCATCCGCCCCGTTGGCCAGCGGCAACTTAGCGAGCGGAAAATCAGAGAAGAAATCCAAGTGGAGAAAATGTATAAAATGTGGAACACTCGGGAGGTCATAATGAAGCACAAATGGAATCCCTAATGGCGGCAGAACAGCCTGATTAAGAGTGTGTTATGGCTAGGTAAATGCTCTTCCTACCTTGAATTGCAAATGGTCATGTTTCGCTTTTAAATGCTGATTACTTGGAAAAGGAAGTTGTTTATATAAGGGATATCGCCATTTAAATCGCATCTCACTTACCAGTGATGCTCATCTAGCTATATTGCACAATTGGGAGAAAATTGCTATTGGGCTGTTGTGGCAAAATTAAGTTAGTTTTGTTTGTTGTTGTTTCGAAACAACATTTTTGCCGAGTACTAATAAAAAATGCATTTATACAAACTATATGTTTCCAATAATTTCTAGTATTAAAAAGGAATTGTTTAATTAAGTTATTAATCAATATAAACACATTACACCGGGAAACCCTAGGAAAGTCAAAAAATCTCTTAATTCAAATGTCCATAACTTCTTTAAAAATATGAATATTTAGGAATGTCATACATTTTTATGAATGGTTTTAATCGGGCGTTTAATTAACATTGAAAATGGTCAAATCTAAAATATAAATTTTTTGTTCAATTTTTCCAATTTTTTATAAGGGGTTACATCGTTAAAATTGTCAAAAATTGGCCAAAACTTAGATATAAAGATTTAAATGCAGAAAAGTTCGTCTATTAAAAATATGCAGAAAAAAACCAATCCAAACTAAAATCGGTTGAGTTTAAGTTAAGTTATGAAAAAAAATGGAAGGTGTTAGCAATTTTTAAACGAAAAACCCGATTTCGGGTAACAGGCAATCATAAGGCAGGAGGGCTACGATAGAAACTGGAACTAAAATTTTTTAATATATAATAATCAATTTCTTTTCTAGGAATAAAAACTCCCACGATTCTCTTTACTTTTGAAATAAATACACCTCAAAATAATTTACAAATTAATAAAAAAACAAAACCATTAAAGATATAAAAACTTATACCAAAAGCCCCTTAAATCCCATTGGAAATTAACTGAATATATACCCGCATATATTTCCCCCCCCGCCACACCAAAAAATATTACGCTTGATTTCAGCTTAAGGGCTCTGCCCGCCCCCTTGCGAGCTGTAGAAAAAGTTGAATGGCGAACTATCGATAAGCCAGATGAAACGGAACAGAAAAGTGAAAAAGGAAAACTGGACGCTGACATGGAAATTGCATTGCCCGAATGGAGTCCGTTGCAGATGGCTGCGGGTGAGGCTTTCCCGTCCAAAGTCTGTGCGAAACTGCAGGCCTAAAATTCGCCGGAATGCTGGTTTTTCTGCTCCCAGAGCTCTTTTCCAGCTGTCATGACTACAGGCGCAGTTGGCTTAGAGCGCTGATATATCCAGTTGAAAAAATCCAACCTTTTTGCTCCGAAAATGTACGCCTATTTGGGAAATTAAGAAGAAGCGGGCGGATTGTTTTCAGCCACGCCTTTTTGCACACTAAACAGCGTGAATATTCCTGGCTCTCAATGTGATGCGAAAGGCAAATGTCAAATGCCAAATGATGGAGGCCTCCGCCGCCGCCATGTCTGTCTGTGCATAGAAAAATATTTAACCCGTGGCCTGGCAATAAAAGTCACTACGCACAATATGACACCAACACCGACGCCGACGCATCCGCATCCAAATCGGACGTTTGGCATTCATCTGATTTATGCGGCTGTCGGCAGGCTTTGTCCCTGCGGAATTGTCTCCCACCGGAGTCAGAGGCATATGCGGGCTCCGGTTGAGCCCCAGTTGACGTGGCTGATTGACAAACCGCGCTGTTTGACGAAATGAACAGTTTGACGTGCGGTTCCGGCCAAGTGCGGTGCCACCAATCAGGCCTGTGTGTTGTTCCATAAAATAGACAAGAGGTGCGGCTGTCTAGATTTATTAGGCCTAATTTGCAACCAAAGCCTGCACTTAAATGTTTTTATATTAGTTCCATAATTTTATTACGACCAGAAGATATAGTTACTCTAAAAAAAATAGTGGCAAAAATAAAATAATTTCTTATAAAATGGAAATTTGGAGTCACTTTGGCTAATGAGTGCCTAAGAATGGTACGTTATTTCGTTCCCTTACTTGCCTAAGTCCTTGATAATTTCTCCTTTAACGATTTCCTGATGTAATCGTTAGTAATTGCCGGATCGGTGTACACATGCCTCAACCGGTGGAGTGGCTGTCCCAGGACGCTAGCCAAAAAGGGCCTGCACGTCAGGCAGAGCTCCTTATTCACTGTGTCGCAGCCACCACCTTTTTGACGCTCCCGGTCGACGAGCTCAAAAGTGATGCCCAAGGCGCAATTCTTGGGCTTTAGGGTATTCCGCACGTCGATCACACAGAATGTGAGTATTTCCCTGAAGAGGCCCAACTGCTCGACCTCCATGATAGCGTCGTCGGTTACCAAGAAGCAGGCTAGCGAAAAGCCGCTCTTCAGATCCCTTAAATTCACGTGGTATATATTGTCCGCTCGCAGGAAAATGCATATCACCACATCCGTGCAGCTCCGATTGCCAATTGCTTCCTTTAGCTGCCTTTTGAAGCTGTTCAGAATGGGCAAATTTCTTCCTCGACAGAACTCGCAGCTGCTTAACTTTCTCTCCAGCTTCTGACTTTCGTCCTTCTCACGTTTTTCGGATATCTGTAAAATAGTAGCTTCGAGGCAGTTTATCTTCTGATTGAGTTGACGAATTTGCTGTGATACGTCACTGCAATTGGGACAACTCGTTGATTTAGTAGCAGTCTGGGGAACTGACCGCGAAGGATTACGGTGTTGACTGCCTGGACGGCGCACATGAAGACTGTTTAACGAATCAACATGATGAAAGGAGCTTCTGGAATAGGGTATATAACTTTTAAGTTTGGCATTCGAGGAGCTCAAAGAATTCGGCATTTGGGAAGCATTTTCGGGACTGTGTAGGGAAAATGAGCTCGTTGTCCTGTAATTCGATTGCTCCTTGTGGTCTCTCTGGCTTCCCTCGCCCCAGGGCACCACAATTACGGGTCTTCTGTACTTCCCATAAGATTTAGCTTTCGGCGATTGGTTTTGGTTGGGTTTCTGTTCGCTGGTGGTCATTGGTGTGGGATGATCTGTCTTCATACATGAGCACTTCTTGCAGACCGGCGTCGGGGTCTTCCTTTGGGCTGCGGTATGATCTGTCTCCGAACTTGGCCAGTTTCTGCTGGGGGGCTCACAATAGGGAATTTCCGCTGCCACAGGCTCATGGAAGGATACACTGCTTCCGCGCCGAGCCGACCGTGCATCCGAGCAAGAGGACTTAAGGGGTTCCCGCATTGATTTCATGCAGTTTTCCAATTGATTTTCTGGTTTTCCAGCTGCTTTGCAAAGCGTCTTGGTCAGCTTAGCTAGGCTCAGATCTCTCAATTTAGAGGACTCCGAAAGCGGGCTGGGTGCTCTGGAGCCACCACCAATTATACGGCTGCGGGGTGTTGGGGTGGATGAACATTTCCTGGAGCAGTTTTTGCGTTGCGGCCCTGGAGCTTGTTCTGATTTTTCGGCGGCTTTGCAAGGTGCTTTTGTTTGCTTAGCATGACTCTGGAAAGTATTTTTAAAAGGCTCGGAAAACTGTCCATTCTTTCTAGAAGATGCCGAGAGACTGCGGGGTATCGAAGACGTCGTGCATTTGCTGGCCACGAATCCTTGAGGCGAGCAACTCGATCTGGGTTGAAGGAAAGGAGATTCCTCAGATTTTTCGGTGCCTTTCGGTTCACTTGGCTTAACTTGGCACTGCTCACTCATTTCAGGGGACTCCTCGGACTCACTCTCACTCTTTTCTGTCTTAAGACTTTGAGGAGCCAGCAAGGATATGCATTTTCTAGGGCAGTATCCTTCACGCATGAAACTCGGCTCGGGAATAATGGTCTTCACCTCGTAGTCTGAGAATTAATTTTATTTATAATTATTTACCTATTATTAAATATAACTAAAGCTTTATTTACTTACCTGTAACTTCTCCCAACCTTTGATGACTTTGTCGCTCCTGTAAGCTAAAGCCGACCTTAAGAGGTTTCTTGTGATTCCTAAAACGCTTTGATTTTGACATTTTCCAAAAGGTTCTGATTTTGCGTAATTTATTTTTAAAGGGGGATTGAATTTTAGACTCTAAACACTAAGCCATGTGGAATTTACACATTCCCTCACTTAAAGTTCTTTTTAAGAGTTTATGCTCACATTACGCTTAATTAAATCCTTTTTTGGGCGAAAAATGATGGTCTCTGGCACAGGAATATTCACATAAACCAATTAAAAGCCCAACTCAGCTAGACTCTGACTGAAATCCAATGCCTTTTGCCACAAAAATGCGAGTAAATACAACGTATTTTGGTTTCGGTATATATAATAACTTTTATTTTGGCAAACGAAAACCACAAAATATTTAATCTTCAGCTAGGTTTTTTGGTTTACAAAATATGTTTACCATTTCCCTCAAATGGTTTGTTTTTTGTTGCGAAATATGCCTATATTTTTTGTATATTTTGTTGTTTTTGTGTCGAAAGGGTTCTGCTTACTTTTACGTAAAAATGTTATCATTTTTGTTTTGTTTTCCTGAAAATTTACACGTGGAAACGTTTGGTTTGGCTTTGGCTTTTTGGTTTTAAAAAAGATTAGGAGTAATATACAATTTCAAATGCTCTCGTTAAGCTCCTTCATGTGTATTTATTTATTGTTTTTCAGAGGGGGTTTCGCATCGGTTATTGAGTGATGATTAAAGAGAAAAATGGATACGGCTTAGTTATTTGCTCTTTTAGAGCTAAAGTTTGTTGATATTTCATCATTTTTGGCAACTATGTGATTACATATAGTACGAGTATATCTTAAAGATTTGGCTACAAAATCTCTATTAAGATTCAAGGCTCAAGCTCAGCTGGGAAACTAAAGCGAACTCATTAGGACTTTGCACAGACTGCAGGAAAGTTGAGCAGAACTTCCAATTTGAATAATTATTAGGGGGGCACTCTGCAATCTTGACTTGAACCTTTACTCTTTTAAACGCTATGAGGATTTGTTTAAATATACATGTATAAGTAATTCTATATGCTCCTTCCATAAATATCTCGTCAAGCTAAACAGAAACCCGAACTAAACTTAAGCGTAGAACTGTTTTAGGTTTTATATAGCAACGCACTGAACTTAATAGTTAACCCGACCAAGCAAATCAGACAGACAAGTTGCGTCCCCGTGGACACTCCTTAAAGCTATACAAAGCACATGGGGCAAAGGTTCTGCGTCGTCCTCTTATCCAGCATCCGCATTCGCATCCGTTATCCGTCATCAGTCATTCGCCCGCAGATTCAGATTCACACAAGGCTGGGACGTAGCAGTTGGCAAAGGGCTCCCAAGGCTAGGATCAGGAGTGCTGGTTGCAGGACTCCCGCGGAGGCACGCGGCTCTAGGGACAGCGTCCTGTACTTCTCCACTTTGGTCCAGTCACTGAACCCAGCCAGATTGCGGGAAGCAGCCCTCACCAGATAGTCCGTGTCTGGCTCCAGATTGATCAGCAGGAAGGTTGCACCTTTTGGGTTAAAGATTAAATCACTTTTAGCTTGACATAATTATGCATTAGGCGCACAACCAACCTTCTTCGAAGGGATAGTCCTTCCGCCTGGCATTGGTCCACTTGCCGGCGTCCGTCTTGAACTCCATCTCGGTCATGTACTCGATGCGGAATCCATTGACCTCCATGAGGCCGCGCTCCTCCTTGCCGCGCGGCGCACTGAGGACCACATCGAAGGTGTTCGAGTTGAAGCCGCGCAGCTTGAAGTTGCTGGGAGCCGGCGGCTTCTCGCCCTGCTCCAGGCGCGTGGTTCGCTCGATGCTGCCCAGATCGTTCCAGGCCCGGCACCTGTAGTTGTCGAAGGCGCTGGCATTGGCCACGCGAATAGTGAGCCGGGACCAGTAGTTATCCGTCTCGATGGTGTACAGCTTCTGGTTGCTGTGCAGATGCTTCTGCTTCCGGTGCCACGAGAAGTTGGCCGGCGGCTCTGCCTGAGCCTCGCACATGATCGTGGCCGTGCCGTTAATATAGGCGTACTTGAGGCTCACAAACGGCGATGGGGACCATAAAGGCTTATCTGAAGAATATAAATTGAAGTTATAAGATAATCTACGATCTACAAATCGTTTCAAGTGTAGAATAAATCAAATTAAATAGCACTTTGCTGCTGTTGTAAAGCTGCAACCTCCAGTTGACAGCTGCCAAGCTGACAGCGCAAAGAACGGCGCTTAAAGGTATGCCACGGAAATGGAAAAACCATGTCCGCTAACCATAAATCAGAGCCGGTCCAAGTTGAGCCATTAGCTGCATGTGCGCCACGCCCACTGGCCACTGCCACATCAGTGGCATCCGTAGCATCGGCCGGCATTGGGATCCATCAAAGGCCGCTCGCATGCGAGTCCCGGACTAAACGAATGTAATTTCGGCATTTTTCGTGCTCAAAAACTATTTACCGCTCAGTGGGGCGCACGCTAAGCACCGCATACAAATTTTAGACTCCTCTTGGCAAACAAAAAGGGCAACAAAACGGTGCTCAAGTCATTTTAGCAGGACCATTAAATAAGACACAATGGGCTTATATTAAAATATATATATAAAAATAGGTCTTTATAAAGGTTGAGAGCCTTGGAGGGTATTATATTTTAGTCACAAGCGAGCAACTCAGTGAAGCATTCATTTCCGACCCTATAAATCATATATATTCTTGATCAGTATCAACAGCGGAATCGATCTAGCCATGTCCGAACATAAAAAAAAGTTTAAAATTTTTTTCAAAATTTTAAAAGGGGTAACATCGTTAAAATTGGCAAAAATTGAGAAAAAATGTATTTTGAAAAAATGTTAAACTCAGTATGCAGGTTTATTAATCTAATAAAAAATAACACAGCAACTGTTTCCGAATTGATATTAATTCATTTTTTACTTAGTTAGGCCATTTTTTACAAGTTCGATTTGTTAAAAAATAGTCATATGAAAATATAGATAAATTTAAATTTAAAGAATGAAAACAAGATGCTCCTAGAGCCTGTTACTAAACTCATAAATATTCAGATTTGTAATTAAAATCTTTACCAAGTAATCTTAATGTAATATTGAGAACATATATTTTATTGTTTACCTTTTTTACATCATGAAAATTACATTTTGAAATTTGAAAATATAATTTATTTACTTAATAAAAAGCAACACAAGCAAGTTATCAGAATTGAGATTAATTTCGTGTTGTAAATAATTTAATGATTCAATTAAATTTCTAATCTCCTCATAGAATTAATATATAAAAACCAAAATTTATGTAAGATAACTCGGCATATAATGCAATCCCATAAATTATCATTTTATTTAATTTCATTTAAAGGACATTTCCCTAAACTTTTCCATCCCACTGTGCCTGCTTGTGTTTGGAAAACCATAAATAACACTCACGTTCGATTTTCATCAAAACGGTGCGCTCCTGCATATCCGAGGCGATGGAGTTGACTTGGTATGCCCGGCACGCGTACTCGCCGGTGTCATTCTGTGTTACCTTGTTGATGAGCAAACCATCGGCCAGAATGCGGAACTTGGAGTCATCGGCCGCTGCGCATGAAAGAAGCGGGGGAGATTGGCGTTGGCGGGACAAGGGGATGTGGAAAAAGGGCAGTCAGTCGTTGGATGGCATTTTCAGCGGGAAATTCGTAGCTCATTACGGGACTCCCGTGGCCGTACTTACCTCCGGCGCTGATGGGCTGTCCGTTGAAATGCCAGGTGACATTCGGCTGGGGCTCGCCCTTTACCTCGCACAGGATGGTGGCCTTGTCGCCCTCCTTAACGGTCAGCACGGTGGCATTTTCCGTGAACGTAATTTTCTCTGTCGATATGGCATGGCGGGGAGGGACAAGAAAACAATGCAATATTAATGACTGAGCGACCTGCGACCCACGGCGATCCCAGCACTTACGGTACACAATCAAATCGAAGGATTTACTATGCAGACCGCCCTCAGCAGCTTCGCAGGTCCAATTGCCCTTGTCGGCCAGTGCGATGTGGGCGAAAACGATTTTCAATTGTTCTGGGCGTCGGCGAGGGGGGAAGACAAAGAGAATGTCGAAAATAAACAAGCGAGCGAACACGACAGAGGGAAAAATGAAATGAAAATGGAAAATCGAGTATAGAATACATAGAAAAAGGTTAAACGAGGTTCGTAAAACAAAGCGAGCGGCATAAAGAACGCAGGCACTAACTCAAGAGAATGCTGACTCTCTGATATCCTGTGAATTTCTTTGAGTAATTCATAGCTACCTAAAGTGGTACCCTTTGAATGTGGATTAGATTTAATTGTAGGCGTGAGAGTGATGACTTTAAAGAACCTTCAATAAAATATGTCGAAATATAACTTAGGATTAGGATTTCCCATCACATCCTCACTGCTCGCTCCCTGCTGGGTATCCAGTTACTGAAGAATGCGGTACGAGAATTGCAATTAATTGCGTTTGTTGTGCTTGTGGCACCCGGACCCCTGATCCCCTTGCCCTATCTATTGCCACCCATTGCATCGCCATTCCCGCTCCCGTTGAAACTCACCTGGCGATGTTTGCTCAAAGTGAATGCGTCCTTTGTTCTCGCGTATAATTTCGCCTCGCGGCGATTTCCATTGCAGCCTCACATCCGGATTGGGACTCCGGCACTGGACGATGAGGGATTCGTTTGTGTACCGCACCACGCTGTGCTCCGCCGGACTCAGCGAAAGGCTCTCATGGTGATTGCCCAAGACGACAGCTGTAATGGCAAAAAAGGCAGAAACACACACATTTAGTCGTTGTCGAATCCTGCGGGTAATAGCTCGTTAATTGCACGCACTGCAGGATGCGCAGGAAGTTGTGCTCTGTTAGAACCAAGCTGCTCCTTTACGCCCAGGCATTTGCATACTCAGTGCAGTTTATTTACTTGGCAACTAAAATAGCATCAGGCGCCATTGCTTTCAGACACACAAAACTCGTAATACTGAAGAACATTTCAAAGTAAACACTTCTTGAGAGAAGCCA
The DNA here is from genome assembly GCA_008042635.1 of Drosophila nikananu. NCBI lineage: Eukaryota > Metazoa > Arthropoda > Insecta > Diptera > Drosophilidae > Drosophila > Drosophila nikananu. Next base: position 34,883 of record VNJV01011416.1, read on the forward strand.
TGCAGGCATATTTTATAAATGATAATAAACTTGGATTAGATAATCAGATACTATAAGAAAGTGTACCTGTCATTTCTATACATTTTCAAGTCTTCTAACCATAACAACACTAACATTTTTATTAAACTAGGAATTTATATCCATATGTAGAACACCAATAAGGAACATCTTCTCTTACTTAAAAACAAACCAATCATAAAGGTTTACCTTGTCACACCACTAATTGAAAAGTAGTGTAGCCAGATAAATCTATAAATATATTTATTAGCAAGTTGCAACCAAAAAAGACGAATGACTATTCCTGCAAACAAACTTTCCAAAGAAACCGGAAGTGTTTTAATTTATTTTGGCATAACTCCGACTGGCACGCAATTTATGTGGGCAATTTTTATTCCCTAACCGGCTGCTAACATACAGCAAACTGCACTCAACGGATGGTAAAGGCTTTCACTTCTTGTTTGCTCCTCGACGGGGCAAGGCAAGGCGCCTGGCTCATTGAAATTTATCACAAGAAATTGCAATTTCATTTTGCCAATTCATGTCAATCCGCACGGAGGGAAAAACGAAGCAAAGGCTTGGGGCGAGGCCCGAAACTTGGGAAACTAGAACCGGAGGAGCGCTGTGTAGATGCAGAAATTCTTGCATACTTTTTAATAAAGTTTGTTGTATGCCCAAAGTGGCAAAGATGGAATAAAAACAAGAACTCCGAAACACAGCACAGAATAAAATGAGGCAAGGGGGGCCGGGGACGTGGACATGATTGCATCGTTCATTTCGTTGGCAAAACTTTTGCGTTGCCTTTTTCCCAGCGCTGTGCAAATTTTATTGGCAGCAGTATATGGACATATTGAAATTATACAGCTACTGCATAATGAAATACTTTCCGTCCATAAACATACAAGGGAGTGGCTGGTGGGGGAACCACAAGTCAGGAGTCATCTAAGTGGAACATTATTAACAATGCAACTCGGGCAGAGATGCTCGCAATTAGGTTTTCGGCTGAGGAAACTTGGCTTAAAATAATTAGCATACTTGGTAAGTAGTTTTTGATGCTGAGATTTAAGTTGTGTATTCTAATTGGAGAATTTTTAAGTTTCAAGAGTTGCAAATAATTATTTAGCCTTTAATCTGTCTAATATCTCCATTGTAAGTCAAGTATCTTTGGAATTTTTGGAATATTTTCCCTTAAAATCAACATCTTCATAAGCGTTAACTTTTGTTTTTGTTTGAGAGCTTACTGGATATCTTAACGAATCAATGCTGACATCAGCTAGAGTTGCCAAACAATGGGCGGCATTACTTTTTATCGCGCTCTTGGCACAACTTACACGCGAATCCTGCCCCCGAATGTGTGCTATATAGTTATGGGAGCGAGCAAATATTTGCATTGTTCGCCTTCACCTGCAGACGCCAACGACGCACAGTGGGGCCTTAGATACTTTTGGGTTGCAAAAATCATAACTCTTGAACCAGTTGAGATATTTTTATAATTTTTTTTTTTAATGAAAGGTATTTTTAGTACCTTTTGATTGAGTGGTCATACTATATGGTGTGATAAATAGTAGATTTTATACTCGAAAATTAATGTTTTTTGAGGCAGTTTTCTTAACTTTTTTCCAAATTCGAAATGTACATTTAACTTTTTTTCTCTGAAAATGCTAATATGGTGCATATTTAAAGTTTTAAAAACAAAATAAACATATATTTTAAAGAATAAAAAAAATTTTTTTTTTATAATTCAAATTTTCTCATTTTTGATCAATTTTCCATCATTTATGCACTTTTTGTTCAAAGTAATCAGTTCATTTTACATCATTTAATATTTTTGAAGAATATTTAATCATTATACATTCATTTGAAGTCATTAAAAGTCCTTACAAAGTCAGGAATCGAAAAACAAGCCGCCAATACAGGAAAAAATGAATGCCCGCCATACAATTTCGTACTGCGCTTGTAGCAAAATTTGCTCGAAGCCGCCCGTTTTTTACCCTGAGTTGAAAGTATCTTTTGCCTTGGAAATTCGGGGTGGGACGTCGGGGGACCCGATCTCTTTTGATTATGATAAAGGACATATTCAGGAACAACACCTCATACGCCAAACCCATAAGTCGGCGTAAGTTCGATTTTTTTTTTTCCATCAAAGTTGAAAAATAGGTGAAAAATTAGTACTTTGGTAAAACAGGTATG
>VNJV01011423.1:0-62270 GCA_008042635.1 Drosophila nikananu
TAATCTAGCGGTGTTAAATCGCACGATCTTGGCGGCCAATTGAAAATCTGGATCATTTTCAATTGACTCTAGAGCCCAATTGGCGAATTCCCGACGCAAACGATGGTCATTAGGCTTCAGTTCTTGTGCCAAAACCATCTTATACGGATGCAGGCCAAGATCCAACCGCATAATACGCCAGGTAGTCATCCTAGACAGTCCCAAACTCTGAGCTCGGCGCGTAATTGACACATTTGCGCTTTCTTCAACACTGGCCTGTACAGCGGCAATATTTTCAACTGAACGTTCTGTACGCGTACGATTTGGAGGCTTAGTATCCAATAGAGTAAATTCACTTTCCAACTTTTGGATTATTCGACGAATAGCGAGCACAGATGGAGCCGAATGACGACCATGTAAAGCACGATAGGCTCTTTGAACACCGACAAAACTTCTCGAATTTTGATAAAATAATTGGACAATTTCCAATCGTTGTGGAAGCGTGAAACTATTCATGATTAAATGGCATACCTTACTGATGACAACTGTCAACTGATGTCAAAGATGTCAGTTGAAATGCGCTCGGTAGGGACAATCAAAAACATATCATCCCTATTGGGAAACCCTTTACAAAAATGTATAACATTGGTTTATGAACATTCAAATGAAGCAAAATTTTTTATGAAATATTTACACACTTGTAATATTTATATAGATACATCCCTAAGACAAACTAAACCATGCAATATTTATATATCTTATGAAGACTTTCTCCAGAATGGAATTTTATTATTCCTATATTAAAAATCCCTTTAACACATCTGATATTTATTTTTCTCCATGCACCAACTGACACAGCGTCGGCATTCAAACATTTCAATTTGCGCATGTGGCCAGGATATTCCCATCCGAAGGACGACTCGCCTCGTATCGAGTCGAGTCACCCTCGCCCGGCACCCATTCATTCGCATCAAAGGATCAGGAATGCAGCGAGTCAGAAAATAACAACGGATTTTGATTAAAGCTCCCCTCGTTTTTATGGAGTCCTCAGAGGAGGAGGTCCTTGGGACGTCGTATCCGTCGTATCAGGTTGCCCGTTTGGCAGGGCGCGCATTATGTGAGATTACGGGTCATAAATGGGACTCTTATCGCGTCTGTTGGAATGGCAAGCTTAGAAACGGAGGAGCCCTGGCTGTTATCTCAAAGACAGGAAAAGGAGCATTTATTCTTACTTGGGTGATATCTTCAAGAAAGTTGCTGAAATCTTGTCAAATACAGACAAAAGTGGGTTTAATTATGAGTTCTCTGTGTTAATTGCAGGCTTAGATCGGGATTTTGTAGAGATTTCTATGGTAAAATAATACTTTGAAGTTAATTACAAAGGAAAAGTTAGTTGGAAGCGGATAGCCTAAGAAGTATTCATTGTTTAGGTCATAACTAACTTTGTTATGTGTAAAATGAATTGAATAGTTGTTTATTTTCTTTACAATAGAGAAACTTAGGTTCTTTAACATTCTCAAAGATAGTTTCCAATTTGATAATAAGTTTTTCTTTCAAATTCATTCCTTCAATAAACACCAACTGAAACCAGAATCAAACTCACTTATTCCTATCCTGATTGCAAACTGATTTCTTTCCCAGAAGTTTCCCATGCAATCTAGGTTTATTCAGTTCAGCTCCCCTGATTGCGTAGAGTTTTAATTCAATTTTCAGTCACACATCCTCGTATATATCTCCGTAAACAGGAGCAGGAGCCAGTCTCTCATTTCCTGCCCAGCAAATCGAGGAAGCAACGCCTGCTTCCGAGACAAGGCCACAGTTTCCGGATATGGAAGGGGTGGTGGCTCTTCAGGGTTGGAGTGTATGTGGTGTGGGGTTGGTCCTTGGTCTAGTAAATACGCTTATTATCGATACTCCAAACACAATTGTGGTCACGTGCGAGGACTGCACAAACAGCAGACGACAAAGACTGGCAGCAGACCTCCTCTCGCATTAATTTTCAATGAAATCAAATCAGCAAGGACATTCAAAACAAGTAGGAACAAAGTGTGAGAAAAGCTATGAACTTAAGAATACCTTGGAATTGGGAAATGCTTTATGTTTAAAAATATTTATAATTAACGTAAAGGAAACTGACTTAGAATACAAATAGTTTATATATTTTCTGGGTAAAAAAGAATGTTCTAAAAAGAAACTTGTAAATTTAATTTATTTCGTTTCAGAGTCATACAATTATGTTCACTATAGACTATAGACTATATAGAAATTGTATTGAAGAAATTAAATATAGATTCTTTATTCTTAACTAAATTTCATTAACTTGGAAAAGCTTATTCTTCTAGTTTTTTGAAAACTCTACGCAAAACCTCTACATATTTTAAAAGAATTTATCATAAAAGTTTTATATATTTGTTGATCCCCAAAAACGCAATGGAAATAAAAAATTTAACTCTAAAAAATTCTTCAATCTTTGCAATCTGCTTAAATATATACCCCTTTATTTTATTACCAACTAGTGGGTATTAAAAAAGTAAAAACTGAAACGTGCGAATGACTTTTGGCTGCTAAAGCCGCCGAAGCCACACACAAAAGAGAACCCTTTTTGCCTGATTTATGATTGATGGCCCCAGAGCTTGAAGGGACGATGATTGAGGGAATCGCGGGGAACTTTAGCCCTGCGGCGAGTGTTTTTGAAAGGTGTAAACAAGCGGGGAGCACGGCTCAATGGGCCATAAAATGGCTTTGTCTGCTGTCTATGGCTATCTCCCGAGTGCCATCAATATGCTAATGTGCTTATCTCGGAGGCTGCACACTTTGTGTTCTAATGCGACCGCAAGGACCACGGACACGCGTCCTGGTAATTTCCTCCATAAAAAAATGAATATGCCACAGATGAAAAGCATATGCTAAGCAGGGACAAATTTGATTAATCTGGAACTGAGCAAACACCACAGGGTGGTGATAAGGCGGCTAGTCAAGGAGGTAAGATCTCACCTTTGAATATTCATAAGGAGGGAGAGGAAAGTTTTGAAACGCAGACCTTAAATATTATAATATCTTAAGTTGCAAGAATTAAACGGGAATCCCCTTATTTCATGTAATAAATATTGCCAAAAGAGCCAAAGCTTATTAATATATTTATGTAGTCTCTTGGTCTTAGTCTAATGTTTCCCCTCGGTTTAGTACCTTTTCCTATATAGTTTCTGGCATTTATATTTATTACTTATAAATATTATAAAATTACATTTATATAGGATTTTTCCAAGAACTCACCCGTCTTCACTTGATACTTCAATGTGGTGGCACAATCCTCGATCAGCTGCTGCAAAGGCAGAGCTCGATCTGGCACATCCAAGTCCAGGAGTCGCTTCATGTCCTCGGGATGATGGAAGTCCAGGACCTTCTCATTCCTGTCATTGGTGGCCTTCACGAAGTCCAGCAGGACATCGATGACCTTCAGCAAAAACTCCCGCGTCTCAGGACCAGCGGTCACTGTGGTGGGCATGAGATCTGATAGGAAAAGCACAAAAAAGAGGGTGCGGAAAAAACCAAATGAGAATTCTTATCGGTAAATATGAAAAGCGTGGCCCCGCTGCTGACAGGAAAAATGGTTTTTCCTCTATATTTTATCATGATATATGGCTATTATTACTGCCTATGATTTGTGGGGAGTTTTATGTCGTAAAAAAGAAGAGATTTACTTGTCTTGCAGGCAAGGTAAGCTAAAAATCCTCAGGGGCAGAGACTGAGATTTCAACTATCATTCGGTGCGTTTTATGTGTGTTCACTGGGGAAAATTGGTTTTATTTTTATCATTCACATAAGCTTATGAAATTCGGGTTATATTATATTGAAAATAGAGCAAAAGCCAAATGTTATACCAAAATAAACGAAATTATTAAGGGATTTAATAAAAAATACAATATCAATATAGTAAGACATTGAAAATCAATACATTTAGTGAATTTTTAGGCTACTTTTCTTACTTTTTAAGTCAACTGTTTGACTCTTAATAAAAAGCAATTAAGTTTATGAAGTTGAACATTTTAAATAATAATAAATATAATTCAAAGTTGTATGGAAAACTCAATAATGACTTCGATAACGAATCAAAACCTCTTTTATTTCCCTTTTGGATTATTTAAAAAGTTATGCTACAAATTAGTAAAAACCATTATAATCAAGCCATTAAGTTGTGATTCTAATTGCAAAATGCGTAGGAGCCGCACTTGACGATTTAATGGCTAATTCCAATCCCGCAGATTTTCTCCCAGTTCAGGGTTGCCCAGACTCCCATCTGCTGGCTTGTCCTTGTTCCTGCCATTGTCCTCCTGCGGTGGCTGCAATTAATTACTGGGGCTTTGCCTCTAAGCATAATCGGTGGCCACTAAGCCACCGAGCAAATGGGAGCAGCAGCTCCAAGCTCGGAGCTGCGCTGGAAATCAATTGGAAACCCAAAGTTGCGCATGATTAACATTTTCCAGGAGACGGTGGCTGCGGACAAATTGTAGCAATTTGAAAATTCCTCGAGTTAACGGCCAAAAAGTTAAATAAAATTTAATGTGCTTAGCTGGGTGGGTGCTCAGGACCAACCCGAATCCTGCAGGAGCATTAAGCACAGACGGCACACACACAGGGTGAGCAATATCCTGTGACTAAACGGTTTATGTTTGTTGGCCTTTCAATTTGAGGCACGCGTCTGCCTCTCCTGGTCTCCTTGGTGGTGGATTTGTTTGACTTCTGCACCCAGACTCCTTCGGTTTCTGTTTGTCTCTCCGTTTGTTTCGTGTTTTGGGAAACTCGAGGAAAATCTGTTACAGGCAACAGTCGCCAGTTTCACGCTTCGACGGAGCCAAACATATACGCACTCACCCAGAGTTAGAGCTTTCGTTGCAGGGCCATTTATCAAGGACACGAGTGTCCTGGACAGCCCAATGCGTGTCCACGTCCTTGGCAGGCCACCACTGTTTGCCATTTTCCGAGCCAGTGTCCCTGACAGTGTCAGTTTAACACTCGTTTATTACGAGTATTTGCCCAGCCAAATGCGATTCGAGTGCAGCTATGCGGAGGACAAATGTTTGCAGGGGTTACTACCAAGGCGGTCTACAGAGTCCCCCCAAGAAAACATATTGCCAAAACACACTTATCATGTGGGAGAATCTTGTGGAATGAAGGGAATAAATGCGGAAAATAAATTGCATAAATCTTCCAATATGTTATCTGTGATTTCTTGGTAGGTATTTGTTTTTGTAAATGATTAACTGAGCCAGAAACTTTGCTTGGCTTGCTGTATTTAAATTTCTTCTAGTGATTAAAACGCTTTTAGTTATAAATAATATTTCAGTTACAGCCTTCCACGATATGATAAATTTATTTAGAATCTTGCTACGCAATGAAGGAGACATCTTCGACCCCATAAATTGTATATATTCTTGATCAGCATTAACTGTCAAGTTGATCTAGCCATGTGCGACAGAAAACATTTTTGTAATTTTTTCTTTAATTTAATAAGGGGTTAAAAATTTTAATAAATTGGCAAACCATTTAAATTTTAAATCCTGGTATGAAAACGTATTAAACTAATAAAAACTTTCACGAAAAAGCTTTCCAAATTAATATAATTTAAATATTGACTTAGTTATAACATTTTTAGGCTTCGATTTAAAAAAAAATTTAAAATTATTTTTCAGGACTTCTTGAGGTCATAAGTTGCCGAAAAATCTAGTTATTGCCAAAAGTCGAAAACATTTTTTTTTAATTTTTCACCAAATTTTCAAAAATTTTAAATAGGATGTTACATCCAAAAAATTTTAAAAATTCAAAAAATTAAATTTAAATTTAAATTTTTAAACTCAGTATGCAGACTCGTCAAGCTAAAAAAAAACTATAATAAAATAGTTTTTCGAAATGAAATTAATGCATTTTTGACTAAGTTATGATGTTTTTAAACATTGATTTGTCCAAAATAATCATATGAAAATACGGAAAAGGTATATATTTAAAGAAAGCTAATACGATATGTCGTATTGAGGGTATAAAATGCCAAAAAGACTCTATGTGTGCCAAACATTATATATGTTTATTTCGATTGGCCTTTAAAATCTAAATTACTAAACAGAAATAAAGAAGGGCAACTTTATTATTTGTTTCTAAAATTTAATAGGGTTAACATAAATAAATTTGTCGAAAATGTAAAAACAAATTGATTGTTTTTATATCTATATTATTATTTAACTAAAAAATAGATTTAAAATCAACCGTAATGGTATACAAAGTTGGCTTTCTTTATTTTTTTATTTATTTAAATATTTAAAATTATTAAGTTGGCAAAGTTGGCTTTCTTTATTTTTTTATTTATTTAAATATTTAAAATTATTAAGGCCTGTCTTTGTGCAAAGAAAAGTATATATTTTTGACGATTTTTTCATAATATTATTATTCTTTTTATTTCGAGACTGTTGCCTTTTAACATAAATATTTCTTTATTGGTTTTACTTATGGTGAACACCCCAAATTAGCCCTTAATTTCTAAAATATATATACTCACCATATGCCGTCAGCTTGCCCGTCCTCTCGGACAGTTTATACCCGTTCGGATTGAGCGACATTTTCTCCTCTGCAAGGACAATAAAACACAGAAAAGGTATATTTATTAATGAGGGGAATCCCGGAAGTGTAGGCACCTCTCAGTGGAGAGCAAATGGAGCTAGGCCAAATGAAGTGAGTCAATGTTATGCAATCGGCCTAAACCTGAAGACCCTGAAGCAGGTGTTACATAAGGCCAGCAGCCCTTCTACTTCTTCTTCTCATCCTATCCCCTCCCCTATCTATATCCTTGTGTACATAGAGAAATTGCATAACGTCGACAAAAACAAGTGCGAGCAGAGTGTGAAAATGCAATGGGTGTGTAAATAAACAAAGTGGAAAGTGGAAAATGGCGAAATGGTGTGGGGGCGAATGGTGAGCACTTGGCTATGGGGGCTATGTGCTCTGGACAAGGACAACTGAAGGGCAAGCTTGGCCACCCCATCTAGGGGTATATACACTGATTTCAGGCACCCCTCCTCCTTGTGACTTGTTTTTGGCGCCATCTGCTATTGCGCAGTAGAGAGTGCTAAGCCAATTTCCTCTGATTGTGAATATATATACATACTATACATACAGACACATAGATTTGCATGGGGACTGTGGGGATACAGGATATTGGATACAGACAGCTGCTCGTGATGGCTGCAAAAACCTTGGACAGTACGAAGGGACTTATGCAACCGCAGGGCGACAGAAAATCAGACAAATAACCTTTAGGGTCTTACCGATTATCCGGCGGATATCGTCGATGTACTGCTTGAGATAATTCACTTTGACTGTGTGTTCGTGGGCGACCAGGCACCGACGCTTGTCTCAGAGAAATAACTAGAGGGATGTGCGAGGACGAAATGCGAAATGTATATCTCTATATAGTAGCAGATATATATATAGAATGGAGCTGCGACAAATGCTGGTACTACTTGAGGTCTAAATTAGCGACAACTTACAGAGTTCCTTTCAAGCAAAACAAAGCACTTCTCTCGTAAATATTCAACACTCGCGGACGGAGCCTATAACTCACTTGTTTTCAAGCAATTTAACTAAACTGATTTATTTATGTTTTTCAAGATTTATGTATTTGTAATTTTTAAGTTTCGCTGACTGGAAAATTTAGGGAACTGAGAGCAGCCTACACTCGCTGACGATCTGCGGAGCTATGAGCAGCAGCATCAAGCTGGGCATCCTACGAAGCTTTTTCAGCCCCACAAAATGGCTGCCCACACGAACATACACAAATTTATATATACTTCAGCTCCTGCTCCTGCTGCTCCTCCTTCTCTTCCATCTCTTCCATAACCTTCAGCAGCCATGACGTCATTGATTTTTGGGCAACCATCTTTGTTGAGCCATTTTGCGTGGGCGGAGCCTCAGCAGTGGGGGCGGACTGCCATTTCCCCGCAAGTTTCCCCAACAGATACACAAAATAATGTGCGCACGCCTGAGCAAACTAAGCTGAAAAATAATGAGAAAAAAAAACTGAAAAACAAAGCTGGGCATAGAAGAGGGTACTGTGGGGGCGACAGAATGAAAAGCTAATTAACAAACTAATTCCGCCACTGTTTCTGACATTTACAATGACCCACAACTTTTTATGAGAGTTTCCTTCCGAGTGCCAGCCAAAAACCGGACATAATTGCCGCCATTTCCTAGTATGTATTATAGCACGTGTGCTCCTATATAATATATATCCCTTATAATGGTATATGGAACCTAAGACATATATGGCTTTCGTATATAGAACACTCGTATATAGAAATTTAGGTCAAAGCTAGGTTCTCGCGCCAAGTTAAAAAAGATATGTATCTATTCGCATGGCAGGGAAATTGCATTATTTCCGTGAGAACGCTTTTCATAGCATACTTTCGAGTCACATACGTATACGTTATGTACATAGGGACACGGAGGAGGGTTATGTAATCGTAGCAAGGATCTCGGGGGGAGGGCGGAATGACGTCCATCAAACTGGAGGGACTTGAGAACAACGTGCGCTGTTAAACATTCATTTTCCACTCAGTTTTCTCCCACACTCTCTTATCTGACAGGAGGCAGCTCCCGGAGCTGCCGGAGCTGCTGGGCACTTTGCTTGGTCTTGCTCCTTGTTCGGCAGGACCTGCTGCGTCAGCAACATCATCGATGCAAGGGCTTCCTCTTGGCATTCGGCAAGTGTCTTTCCATGTAAATGACGACTGCAGCTTACGGAGGCGGCGGCCATTACTCGAGAAATAACTGCTGCCAAGGAACCAGAACATCATCAGTCTTTAATTTATCATTTCATTTCTTTAGCAAAATATATTCCATTAAGAAAAGTGTGTCTTGGGGTTTAGTAAACTATTTGTTTAAAGAATAATAGGTGCATTTAATTACATTACGATTTTAAGAGCTTCTTTTGGGAATTTACAGATGTAACTGTAACTTTATCACCATCACCCTTTCATTTATCATTTTAATACCACTTTCCCAAGATATATTCCATTAAGGAAAGTATGTATTGGTACTTTAACTTTTTTGCTTAAAGAATAATAAAAGTATATACTTTCATTACTATTTTAAGAGCTTCTTTTGGGAAATTATAGCTGTAACTTTTACCAAGGAACCTTGTCGGCATCACTCTTTAATTTATCATTTAATTCCCTCTTTCCCTCGATATGTTTTATTAAGATAGCCATGTTTGGAGAGTAATAAATTATTTTATAAGAATCATTAATCAATCTATAAAAATGTTTAAAGAGTTTGATTGATACTCCTATATCGGGAAACGTATTTTTATTTTTAATATGAAAACCTTTTTTTCTTAAAAAAAATATAAGCCTTATAGTCCGGAATTTATAATGATTATTTTGAAATGCATTTCAAAATCGATTATTCTTATTTATTGTTTACTTTTTGGCAATTTACTATTTTCTTACTATTGTATTTTTATGTCTTAAAAATATTCATTTATTTATATAAATATTATATATAATAAAAAATATATAAATAAATAAACTTTCGTCTTACTTTTCGCACTATTACTATGGCTAACTCTCACTTAGCTTTAAATCACGTGATCAAACATGGCGTATACTTGGTATCAGTTTGCACACCCCCTACTCGCCAGAGATCCTACCTGTTAGCCCCTGACTTAGGCCATCCATCACAGGTGTCACTCAAATATTCCCCAGATATCGGTGCAAACAGCTCATATATGAACATAAATGGCGAAATAAAGTCGGGGACTTATCGCCGGGCCACTTCAACGACATGTGCTACCAATAATAATTAGCCACTCCGGCCGAAGTTATCTGCGATTTGGCCAGGCCCAGACCAAAAATCCGGGTACTGGGGCATATGGCGATGGCAATCCGCGATAGCATATCCACTGATTCCCATTTAAATCGGTGACACCGCTGCAGATAAGGCCATCAAAGGCACTTATAGCAAGTGGGAATTTCGCGGAGGCTTCCCAGTTGACCAACTGCCAGCATTCGGATCGGACAGCGTTATATATAAAACCCAGCAAGCGCTAAAAAGTTTCAACAATTTAAGGGAAGCAGGTGGAGCGGACAATTGGATTTAATTGAGTCAAACTTTTGAAAAGCAAAGTAAGTTAGCAGTGGAAATGGCAACAAGAGCCGACATGGCTAACAAAGGAATTATAGGGATTTAGGTTGAGCAAGCAGCAGGCGCCACAAAATACCCTTTAATATCAACGAAGATATTAAGTAAACGGTGCCATTTGGTAGCATGTTTTATGTGAAATCCCTTATTCATTTAATCAACAAAAAAAACATAAATATTATTTGTACCAAATGGTGCCAAAACGGAAGTGCTTGCATAAGCGGATATCACAGTGTTTCACATGAAAGAGTCACAGTAAATACAGTAGCATCCAAAATAAAAAATATACACTGAACGGAGAATAAATATTATACCTAGACACATTTATATTATATTATAATTTTAGTCAGAAGCTTGAAAGTCGTGAAGGAGTCATTTCCGACTCTATAAATAATATACATTATTGATCAGCATCCGCGTTGATGTAACCTTGTCCAGCTACAGGTAAAAATTGTTTTATAAAAGGTTAGGTCCCTTTATTGTTTTAATCTCTCACAGATTTATTATCAATTGAATTTAGGGGCTTAGAATATGAAAAATCCGTATTTTAATTTTATTATTGAAGAAGATAATATATATTTTTTTACGTGCTGAAATCCAGCTTTAAATCTTGTTTGTCCGTTGATCCAGCATATTTTTTGTCGGAAATTTTCATTGTTGCTGAACCATTAAAAAAATAAAAGTAAAAAGGGAAAAGATAGTTGCAAATACGAACTTGATTTACGCTTTTCAACTCAATAGACCTAATATTAAATATGAAAAAGTATTCTGAAAATATTATTTATAAAAAAGAGTAAACTTGTAAATAGGAAAGCTTCTTTCCCTTTTGAATGAAACAAAATATATTAATGTAGGGAAATATCGGATTCTCTTCCATAATTACAAATTGAGCTTCAAACAATATTTATCATTATTAAAACCACTATGTCAGGTAGTCAAAGCATAAGAAAGCATGTTAAAAAATTCGCCTATTCCTCTAGCCCTGCGATATAAAAAGCAAACAGAATCGGACAATGAAGCGAACCCTTGAGCGAAAAAATACGACTCTCACCTGGCTGTGATTGCACGTAGCGCAAATAGGCCCTGTAGCCCAGATAGGCGAAAATCTTTGGACACTTGTGCCACCGCCCGCAGCTGGGAGTGGGCTTTGCCGGCAGCTAGTTAATTCAATCGGGGAGTCTGTGTGTTTTCCAGGGGCCCAGCGAAGCGTCCTCTTTCGCTCTCGACTCTCAACTGTGGCCGCAGAGGTCCCGGTACTCCGGAACACCATGTTCTGCTCGCCCCGGGGGTTATAAACATTCTTTTCTGGCCCAGCAGGGAGTTGGGGCGGGGGCAGAGGATTTTGGAGATTGTGTCTGCTTAGGCGGCTGTCATTATCCTGACAAAATAAAGTTCCAGCAGCGGCAGCAGCAGGTTGGTTAGCTCAGGTATTTTCCGTTGGTATTTTTGTGCCGAAAATCGCTGGCGAAAGCGGCGGCAGGATTCCTGGAACATCTCCGGAGAGACGCCAGAGATTGCATAACCCCTTTTGAGTTTGGCAAATCAAGCGCATGAAATTCGGATAGCAAATGCTCGGAATAACACTGAAGAGGAGGAGCCGGAGGTGGCTGCACCTCCTGGCATGGGGCAGTGGAAGTCTGCTTTTTGCTGCCTATTCCTGAGCGCGCGATAATTGCATTTTGAGCACAATTGCTCCTATTGTAAGGGAGGTCGAGTCGGCCTCCATTTTGGCCTCAAACCCCCAGGGATCCCTCCTCCCGTTTACATCCCAATGCCCAACCAATTTGTAATCTTCCCGTCTCCTTCTAGCCCCAGCGATGGGAAAGCGTGTGGAAATGCGACGGGGAAAGCCTTGGCTGCTCGGCCTGCCATTGGCCATTTTCCTAATCCTTGCTGCGCCTGCGCCGGCCGTGACGTCATTGGCGGCGCTGCCGAAGGACGATGCCGTGGGGGATGCTGCGTTCGAAGCCAAAATCCTTGAAGTCCCAGAACCCAACAGCGCAGTTCAGGATTGGAGTTTGCTGTGTAAAGAGCTCTGCGGGTAAGTTTCGGATAAACCAACTTCCAGAACTCATTCAAAATAATTTGGAGTGTGGTAGACATCAGAGTGAGGTGGCTTTGTGCCCCGAAAGTGTTTGTGTCGCGAAGGTTTTCCCCAAAAAGCGGGAACTAATCATGATTATGGCGAACTGAAAACGAAAGTGAGTGACTGGCCATGGGAAATCAACGGATTGCGGAATGCGGCGGCTTTTCAAGTGGCTTTCATCGAGAGTTCTACTAATCGCATATGTCAAACATTAAAATTATCTCTGTTTTTGGACTCCGTGGCGCGTGTTCTGTGTTTTTTTCAAGTGCCAAATATGTTAACCAGAAATGGTGATCGAAAAATATTAGGACTCTATTTGAAATATTTAGAAAAAGAAAATTAAGATATTATTTTATTTAATAATTTAGAAGGAAAGTGGGCATTTTATTTATAAATTAGAGGCAGAGAATTTTTAACTCACATAGATAGGCTCTTAGAGGAGATCTTTCAATTTGATCCCTACATTCAAATTATTTTATAAAGATCTGTAAGGGGTTTCAATTAATATGTTTGAGTTTTCACTTTAATAAAGGGCTCTTATACTATTTTTTAGTTTAATAATATTTGTAATTTTATTTTATTATTATAATTTAAAACCACGATCATTTATTGTTGATCCTTGCAGAGCTGGCCTGGGCGTTGCCTCAACGCCTGGTGGGGCCAGGGACGCGATCCTGAGACCGAAGTTCGATGTGGCCAAGTGCCGGCAACTGTGTGGACTGCCTAGGGGTAAGTAAAACATAATAATTCATAAAAATAATAATAATAAATAAGATAAATAATAAGAATTAAGACATACAAATTATTAAAATATTATATTGCTTGCAAGTATGATACTCAAACAAGATCAAAATCTGTGAACTTCAAAATGTTACCTAGTAAATAAATATCATTTTATTTCAATTTGAAATCTTGATTTAATTAGATCCGAATTTTTCCCATTATAGGATACCTTGAAAATATAGAAAAGAAGAAATAATTTAAAAAGAAGGGAAATAATAAGTAGTAGGAAATATTTTAAAGAATTCTATATTTAATAGCAATTTCTATAGATTTTATTTTATATTCAATAAAAACGGGCTTTATATTTTTATGAAAGCTGGCATTATTAGGGAAGCTAGTTTTTTCTTATTATCATTTTATTCAGTTTTTAACATATTTAATTAAAGAAAACAATTAAATAAAGAGCATTCTTAACTACAAACATTTTTGTAATAATCTGTTGATGTTTCTAAAAAAGTTGATTTTAAATATGAAAGTGAATTACAAATCCCAAAAAAAATTAGTTGTGTCCTTCAATAAGCATTAATCATTGAACTTCAAATATTTCTAAATTTGTTAGACAAATTTGTGAGACATTTAAAAAGTATTTGTAAACATACTTTAAAAATGATCAAAAGCAAAATAATTATTAAAAATTTATTTATCTTCTTTCTGTACCTTTACTAATTCCTTAAAATCCCCATTCTTCATTTTTTTCCAGCCGAATGGGGCGACAAGATCTGCTCGAGCTTTTGCCAGCAACGGAGTCGCTCCCTGCCCGGCTGCAGTCCCTGCCAGCAGGAGGTGCAGAGAAAGGAGGCGGAGGAGGATATTTGGAGAGAGGATATGATGGCCAGTGGAGTGCAGGGCAAGACTACATACGGTTCCGGTTCCGAGAGGCCAATGCCGATGCTTCAGGAGGCAGTCCAAGCACCGATAGTAGCAGCAGCCGCTGATGCGGATGCCACGACCGCGGCTCCGGACTGGAACGAAGTGTGCAAGGTGCTCTGCAAGACTGGCGATGGCGGGTCTTTGTGCAACTGTGATCTATCGCCGTTCTTCAGCTAAGGATCCTGGGTTCACGCCGATGGATCCGCTGGACGGAGGCGCTAGATCACAAACCGATTATATATAGTTCGAGAATTATATGACGTTATGTTGTTCTTCGTTTTTGGACTTGAGTTAGTGCTAGTGTTGTCTTTTCATATTCCATTATTATCTATATTCAAAATCTTGTTGCGAGAGTTTAGTTCCAATATCTTTGTAAAGAAAGAACAAAAAACTATAGGAAAAGCAAAAGAAAAATACGAAATGAGAAGAATATACGAGGACGACGAGGAGAAGCAAAAAATCCCTATGCGAATCAATTAATTTGTAACTAATTTCAATTAAAACAAAAAACTTAACTATAGAAAGCTATAGAGTAAGAGGAGGGGGCGACCCCTCCGCAACAGCAGAATCACCCAGGGCTTCCAGTGCTCCCTTGGGGGGACGAGGATCGCAGGATCCCTCAGCTCCCAAGAGGACACAACCCGTAATTAAGTGATTGATTAGTCGAGAGGAGTTTTGACTAAGGAGACACACGAAGGTCGAGCAAAATCAACAACCAATTCAATATCAAAGTACACAACATATCGTGGCATCCACTAGCCACAACAACCCCTCACACCCTGATTTTGGATTATATCCCTTGGTTCGATGGAATCAGCATATCAATTTACCACGACGAGGCAGCAGAAGAAGAAGTTGGTATCCAAAGAATTTCCTTTGTTTTGGCTTACAAGTTATTGGCGAATCAAAAGCGTTGAGATATTTGAATCAGCATCAATTACGAGTGTCGCAATTAGGCCACGTGCCAACCAAGAGTTTAGTGTTGGTTACGGCCCTTAAACCACAAAATATAAATATAAATACAACAAAATATGAAAAATACAAAAGCTAATATACAATATAAATGTAATATCTAATTGGTCTATATATCCACACAGATGAGTTGCGATTGCAAATCAGAAACTCAGAGACGGGAGACATGGATTTATACCAGGTCTACCGTTTGCACCTAACTCGTAACTAAAGTTATCTTAATATCTAGGTGTCATATTGTTCAGCATAAATAATTCAATATAATAATTATTAAATAGGAAGACATTTTTTCGCATTGCATTGAAAAATATGGAAGACTTTTCAAGCAAGACAGCAGCAACAACGCAGACGCATTCTGGAAGACATGCGTCCCTTCAGCACGGCCTGGTCATCGGCCAAAATCATTTAGTTTTAAGCGAAATAACAAGTAATAATAATAATAATAACAGCATTTTCGAATTCGAACCCGAAGATCTACGTAGTCACGCTGTGACTGACAATAATTAACAAAACTAAGGAGGAGAACAGCAGGCAAGGAAGTTCGCATACTCAGTGTCTATATATCAGAACTAATATGTATTAATATAATTAACCACGCACTTTTCAACAGTATATAATATGAATATATACATATATGTATTGCACCAACGTTATATTAGACAATATCGCAATGTTAAGGCAATTTTCAGAGCACATTCATTGATAACCTAATGCGGCTTCAGCATGTAATCGATGTGTAGCAAGTTAATCACACTCAGTTAATACACTAACTAAACATAATAAATGCACTTTACATTTATGTATATGTATATGTGTTAGGCGTTGCGTTTCTGCCATGAATACAGCGGCTAACTAACCGAATTATGCTGGAATAATATCAAAATAACCAACAGACACATCATCATCAATTACGAATTATTATCAGAGTGTAAAACCAACCGATGATACCGTTTCGAAGTTTCGATTTTAGTTCAAAATCAAAATAAACGCAAAATAAATAGAATTAAAGGCAATTTCACACAATGTAACCGAACAAAATAAAAAACAACTAAACAACCAAGCAAAACTAAAGGCAAAATATATCTATTATACGTTAAATGTTGTGTAAAGCCCCTCTGAATATCAATTGTTTTATTACGGGAGGAAAACAGGGCGAAAGAAATATGATATAAAACTATATAGGAAGTTTACTACAGGTAGAATATATATTTCTAATTATAAAGTAATGGAAATCAACCTGTAGCACTCTTTTGCAACAAAAATTCACTTTGAAATAATTTCCATGTTTAAGTAGAACCTTTTCAATATTGACTTTTAAAAATATAGCATTTGATTATATAATACTAATATAATAACGATTTAATAACGACCCCAAATTTAAACACAACTTTAAATATAACATTTCATAACTTAGTATATTTTACTTGGTATAAAGTTCCTATCAATTAATCTTTAAAAACATTTCCTTGGTAAATTTGTAATATTAATTTATTTCAAGATGAATGTCATGTTGTTTATTATTTAATTAATTTATTCTGTATTAAATTTATTGAAATTATTCATTTTTAGTAACATTTGCATTGCACTGCTTGCTGCCAAAGCACTGCTTTATCGTCCGTTTCGATAACCCTCTCAACAATCGATAACACTGCCATTAGTACTGAAAAGCAGCAACACCCGCGTAATTTAAAATTGGTTCATTTCAAATAAATAATTTCTCCCTTTCCCCAATAAAAATCTTTGTTAATGTTAATTGGTTTATTTTTTGATTTATAGTTTCCAACGTAATCGTTAAATAGAGAACGGCAAACATAAACTGGACGTGTTCATTGCATTATACATAGGTAAATTTATATTAAAATTAAGATTTAGCTTGTGTACAAATATTTAACAAAGTCATGGGGTTAAATATAGAATTAACACATATAAATATATATTGAAATTGGAACTAAGCTCACTTTAATAAGCAAACAGACAAGGAAGATGCATTTTGCCTGGCGCCTTGGGCGCCGTTAGTTCGTTAGTTAGTTCGATCCTCGCAAGTTAAGTACAAAAGAAGGCTAGTTTTTAGTGGTCTGTGCACAACTGAACGGGATCTGGGATCAATCAGGCGGAAATCAACCAAGGCTATAGTCCATTATTCATCCTTCATACTCTCCTCCGATTCCGTCAGCCTATTTAGTTACATGACAAAATGCTTACAAAAAGACGCTAGTTACACTATGACAGTTTACAAATTGGCAAGTATGAATCGTTTTCGTCATCCGTTAAGTATCTGATTTTCCATTTGTTGCTTAAGACGTTAGTATAATAATATCAGCTGCAGTGTTCCTCACTCCTTCCTCATGTCTTTCTTCTGGTCTTTTTTGTTTTTGCTGAGTGTGGGTATTAGCTAATCGACATGCGATTAGAGAGCCGTCTTCATCATTCGCCCGCCAGCTCATCGATGCGACACCGCACAGCGTGCTCCAGGACCTCCAGGCTGGCGTAGTCCAGCTCTTTCACCAAACAGAGCGCGGCGGAGAGCAGATTGGATGTCTATATAGGATCGGAATATGATTCAGTTATTATTCAATCTTATCGATGATGAGTGGGTGCCAATTCCGGATAATACTCACCCTATTGACGGGCCTGCGATGGTAGCCCGCGTAGTGATTCATCACGGAAGCCGAAAGAGTCGTCGTCGAGTCACTGAAACGACCCTCGGGGCGCCTGAAAAATGTTAGTGTAAATAATAATATCAATAAAGGAAAATAAATATCAGTTAATAGATAAATTAGATATGTGTATAAATACTTTTTTTTCTTATATATCATATTGGTATCCTAATTTACATTTATTTTTCGCATTGATTTAGACCCAAAAGACGAATTTAATCAAATAATTAACAGCTTTAAGCTTTCAAATTGCTTTAATTAGCAGTTTAAATAAAATGCTTAGTTAACTGATTTATTAGATAAATAAACCGGCTGAACATAAAGTGAAACGATAATAACATTTTTTAAGCCCCTATAAGACTAAGATAAGAGTGGGAATAGAGTGTTCATTATAATTTTAATTACCCTAGAACATATTTTATAGTTATCAGTGTTTCCTTAGCAATAATATTTTCAACAACAAAGTAAACATTTAAATGCAAACACAAACTGCAAACGGACATCACAGAGATACCACAATGTTTACCCACAAATACAATAAGCGAAAACAACGTTAAGCTTTTATGCTAATAAAGTTCACCCGATGACCTCGTGGTTTGACCTCCACTCACCTCGACCTGGGCCTCTCCTCCGGCTCCCACTCGCCGCCATTCTCCCGAGCACTGCCATTCCGGAAGCTGGAATCGCTGCGTCGCTGTGTCTGGTGGTGTAGCTGCATTTGACTGCCGTAGGGATTGTGGTGCACCTGTGGCGCTTGCTGGTGCTCCTCCCATTCGGTGAGGTCCGTCTGGCTGTGGCGGTAGTGCGCTGGGTAGCCAGCAGGGCGATCCGACTGATAGTATTCCTGCAGGGGAACACCAACATTAGATAGATCCTCTATCTTTATTGTCCTAAGGTCTAACCGGTGGTCCCCACTGAGTTAAACCGCCAATCTTACCTTCATCGAGTGTGTGGAGATGCTGGGAGGAAGCGGCGTGGGCCGCACCTCCCTGTAGCCCGTCTGCGGGCTACTCTCCTGGTCGGAGCCCGGCGAGCGCTGCTCAACGAGGGCCAGTGGTGGCGTTAGTGGGATGCAGTGCGGTTTGCGTTTTAGTTGGGATTTTAATTTACGTTTTAGGTTGCGGTGCATGGTGAGAAAGTCAGCAGAGATTATATAGATGTTAGATTTGAGTTACACTTATATGCCTGTCCCCCGGGCCATCTCGACACATGACAAAACGTTGAACTAGTAACTACAAGAGTGTAGGTGAGCATTTTCACGCTCCCTTAGTGGTTATCTGAGTGTCTCTTTACAAAAAACAAGTAAATTCTAAACAGAGGGGCCACTGAAATATTTGTTAATTTGGAATCTAGTAAAATGCGGTCCTGAAGTATGTCATGTGCAAAACTTTAAATCCATAACGCTATATTATTTTTGGCTCCATTCCTTATGGAATTTAATACCCAACTTATACTGATCTCTTTTTAATATAATTCCATTTTCCATTCACCATTTTCCTCCCGTGTTTGAATACATAATGACCCATTTTATATAGTTCATTTTCGGTCTTCTTCAGTAATTATTGTGCGTCCCCCATCAGTTCCCATCAGACCCCAGTACTAGACTCCAAAGTCAAGCGAGTGACTTAACCCAAAAAAGCCGGCAAATAGACAATGGCCGGGCGGCGGGAAAACGAGAGAGGGAACCTTAACCATGCCATCGAACCTTAACCCCCAAACCCCGTCCCCTTCTCTCCACTCGAGTGTGACACGGGCCCACACCCTCGAAAAAAATAGTAGGGCCTCGGAGTAGGGCCTCCGAAAGTGGGCCCGGCAACGAAAACAAGAAGCTCGGGTTCTGTCATGTCGGATGCGCGGAACTGGTTGACTGTGTTACTACTGTGGATCTTACGTCGTACTGGTGGTAGGTGCGCTGCTCTTTGGTTAAATTGTTATACATGGGCGATGGCGGATGCACGGGTTCCTGGAGGGGATGCCGAAACGAGATTAGTAGAAGGTCTTACGAGATTATGCATTGAAGGAGTATAAATGATGCACATGATGGACAAATACACTTGGAAATATCGAATACCCTATCTAAATAAATTACTTTAAACTGGAAAAGTTATTCCAACAAAGTCTAACCAAAGATATAATGTTGATAGTCTAAATAAACAATAAATACTATAAAATAAAACGTTGGCTAATGGAAAGAGTGTTCAACACGCCTATGCAATTGGTATAGCTTGACTCTCCTACAAAAGTATCATATTTTACTTTAACAGAAGTGTTTATATAAACAATATTTACTCTAGAAAAAATATAAACAGAACTATATGTGCCACAGCCTAGTTACTTTCTCTAAACCTTTCCCATCTTCCTCCCCAGCCGACTGACCGACCTCTCCCTTTACCTTGGTGGGTGTGGGGGGCTTGGAGCCTTGCAGCGGCTGGGCCTGCTGCATCTGGCTGCCGTAGAGATCGCTGGCACTATGGGTGATGGTCCCTTCGCTGCTGTTGTTGGCCAGCGGACTGGCTAACTGCGGCGGCGGTGGCGGCTGGTTAGCAATGCATATTAAAATATTAATGGGAACAGGGTTCAGGGAGCGGGTTTAGGGTTCAGAGGTAGCAGAAATAGACAAATACAAGAGGGGGTGAGAGTTGATTACAGAGTTCGTGGCAGAGCCGGGAGATTAGAGCCGCTAAACCAGGGCGTGGTGTGAGAAAAATCCACCCAGACAATGGAAGCCGTTTACCTCTTTCATGGGACTGGAGCTGCGCCGTTGCTGCTGCTGTGGCTGCTGCTGCGGTTGATGCTGCTGGTGATACTGTTGCTGCTGCGTTGGCGGAGAGTGTTGCGGGTAGCTGTGCTGCTGCTGCTGTTGCGGCATCTGCTGCGGTTGCGACTGCTGCTGCTGCTGCTGCTGTTGGTAGGCGTCCTCGTAAACCTCATCCTCGGTAACGGTGCCACCGCTGCCACGCAAGGCTTCGTCCACCTCCTCCTGGGTGACCTCCACATTGTCCAGCTTCTTGAGGTTGGGCAGGGCGCGTAAGACGACCGCACGATAGCTGTGATTGCGGTTAGGCAGAGGTGAGACAGATCATTAGGGGCTTCTTTTATATTATTGTTACTCACTTGACTGTTCGCTCGCAGCAGGGATTCTCTTCCAGCCAGAGGTAGCGCAGGGCCGGCAGATTCTGTAGGTAGGCGATCTCATTGATGTCCGTGATGTTGTTCTTGCGCAGATATAACTCCTGTAGCTTCTGACACTCTTCGAAGGGGGACAGCGTGCTGATCTTGTTCACGCTGCAATGAACCAAAGAAAAACCCAACTTTTAGGTTCAAGAAACTTTCTCTTGGAGCGGCGACAAAGGCGCCACCATCACCACCAGAATTAACTAACTGCCGTGAATCATGCTTGGAACTCGCAACACAAAAGATTCTCTCTGGCAGCTGCGTGCGGTCATTAACTCGACGGATTCTTCGCAGAATTCCCCACAAAACAACAGTTAAAGAGGCTGATAGCCTGAGGGGTTCCAAGGTTCCGAGGGGAAGGAAAAGCTGATTGTCGTCATTTGTCTGCGTCTAGGTCAGGTTCGCGTTGCGAGAGAATTCCCGCTTAGCACCTCGGTCTCTCTAACAATGCTAATTACCCTGAAGTGGCCAATTGCCGATGGCCAAAAGCGTGCCTTAATGGCCTGTTTGATAGAATAAATAAGCTGCGATACACTCAAGGAAAACAAAAGTAGATATTGACCATAAAATCTGGATTATATGGGTAGAAACTAGAGAAACATAAGCAGATTAAGACTGATAATGAAAACTTGTACAAGACCTTGAATTAAATATTAAAGAAGCAAATGAAAACAGTAATAAAACTAAAAACTAAATTACTTTCCCCAATAATACTGATTCCTACTTAACCCTAAAGAGTTTTCAAAAGATTTTTCCCCCGTGTAGCCATCAGAAACAGTTTCTTCCTCTACACAGAGAGAGTACATCCGAAACAACTGTCTAAACTTAGCCAGAAACACCGCCTAAATGGCACACGAGTGCATTGCCTCAGTGAGTGTCTGGTATCTGGAATTCGTAGCTCCGCTAACCCTATTAATAGTTTGGCATAAAATCAGGCCAATTGGGAGCAGGGCCCCGAATAAATCAGCCAACCCCCTGGTTTAGATATGCATAATCAAAGTTCCAAGCTAAAGTCAAGGTTGAATAGCACTCGAGTGGCACTAAGTGGAAAAACCATTGATAGGTCTGTGGAAAGAAAAGAAAAGTGCCAGCGACACGCAAGTCAAATCAATATGCACACTCATAACGCAGAGAGCAGGGAGCAGGGAACGGTAATGAGTATGGGTAAGAAATAAACACAACCTAAAGGAAGACTACACCAACGCATTTTACCTGAACCTCTGATTTATGGCTGATTTATGGACTCTACTCCACTCTACTCCAGGCCTAGCACAACAAATGGCAAACCAAAAGCGGAGGAGACCCTCGGAGAACCCCACGTACATAGTACCGCCTTGGCAGACGGGGGAACCGCCTGCCCAACGAGTTGAGACAGAAAGGTTTTCGTTGTTTGGTATTTAGCTCAGTAATATAAAGAAAACAGAGCAACCCTCTTTGATAGTCGTCGTCAATGGGTCAGAGAAGTTATTGCCCTCGAGTTTACATGCCTGCATTATCAATTGGTTCATTCACGCTCGTATATATGTATGTAGGAAACGTGTAGCATCATCTGTTGCCAGATAAAGCTCTAGGGAGCAGTTGGGAAAGACGCGATAAGTGCCTGATAATGATCGAATTGAGAGCAATATAGCAATATATCTCTTAATAGAAGAACTTGTTCTATGCTATTTTTGGTTTTAAATTGTCTTTGCAATTGATTAATTAAATCTTGATTCCTACTGGAAATGAAAATGTTTCTCTTCAAGAAGGCATTTGTTGTTTGAAATAAATATAAAATACCCTTGAACGCGGCTTAGCTAACAAAGTCTTCAAATAACAAAAAAATATCCTTAAACTTTATACAAAAAACTTGTTTAGACCTCAATACTCTTTTTTAATATTATTTTCTTGGCCATATTTCATCTGAGTCACTTGATGGGAATGCAAACAAAAACAAGTTTCCAAAAATGGCACGCTTTTGCTTTCAATTAAGATCGGTTAATATTTGCTTATTTTATTTACGTACAAATACGTTTTTTCTTTGATCAGATTAATTGTTAATGGAATACTCTGCTTGTGATATTTAATTATTTCCTGTTCTTAACTGATTTTATCGTATTCAACATCTGGTTGGCAGTACCAGTACCATAATTTCTTTTATTTCCTGGTCTAAGCTATACTGAAGGCCAGCTTTTGAAGTAATAATAATTTTTAGTAAATGATCTCAGCTAGAAATAGAATATTAATTCATTAACTGATCTAGCTTGAAGAAATATAATAAATGTATATTCCTTAGATTACTTTCATTCTAATATTTTAATGCCTAAATCTGACAAGAGTCTGCTTTGTTTTTACATAGCAATATAAATACCCGATTTTAAATGAAATATTCGTTACCTAATTACTTCTCTTGCCCAATTTTGTCACAAAAGTTTTTGACAAACAAAGATTGCTCTTTTTTTTTAAATCTCATCTGCTACTTCGATACCAAAATTATTATTTCCTGCTGTTCTCACGCTTCCCATCCCCCAAGTTCAATGCCAAACGCCCCAAGCTCGCTCCCTATAAGGCCACCAGCTCGGGGTTCACCTCCTCTTGTGCATAATTATACAAACGTATGTATATCGTGAGGCAGCCGAGAGTTGTCAGCATATTGCCAGCAGATGACGGAGAAGTTTGGCGCGAATCGATTTCGGTGACCTTGGCAGTCAAAATGATTGTCGCCTTTTAAGGCAACAGCAGCAGCAGAAGCGGACCCAGCAACATGCAAGTACAACAAGTACAAGTACCAGTACGGGTACAAGTACGAGCACAAGCACAAGATGAAGTACAAGCGCAGACACAGATACGTATACGTACATATCTCCCAGATACTACTCATAGTCAGAGTATCTGCGACCTACGCTTGGGCCTACGCGGCCTAAAAATGAGTGCGACTGGGTACCAGTTGGTAACGTATTGCCAATTTCGGAGCTCCCACGACTTTCAGCTTATTTTCTGTAGTTTGTGTAGCTTTTGCCACAGCTTTTTGCATTAATTACGCGCTTGAGCGTGCCAAAGTATTTCTCGTATTTCTGCTTGCCTAATGATGGGGCGATGACATCACTGGAAAGCAAACACATATCTAGGCGATATATAACCTCCTACCCGCCCTCTCTCAGTGGGGAGTCTCCGAGTCGGATTGAGAAAACGTTAATCAAGAGATGATCCTTAAATGAGTCGCATTCCCCAACTTACCTCAGTGCCAGAACTTCCACTCCACGCATTCGCTTGATGATGGACACATCGGTGAGATCACTTCCCCTGAAATAAACAGAGAGAACACGTTAGACGTTTGATGGCATTATAATGGAGATAAGTGTGGCGTGGAGGCCCCTTTTAAGTCATCGCCCGCTTTAATCTAAGACGGGTCAAGAGGCTGGAGGCATCTCGGAAAGTAGTTCAACTGCTTTTCACGCTTTTCCAACTGCCGGCTTCCTCCTCCTCGAGTGCCGCGAGTTTTCCAGCCCAGGGAATCGTGACTTGCTCCCAAAGTGGACACTTCTAAACTGGTTAGAAGATTGCCTTCGGATTTGGGTCACACTGGGGAACCGTGTGGCCGGCACTCGAGTGAAAGCCAGCAGCCGGAGCAGCCGGGCTGAGCAGCAAAGTGGGCAGATCCCCCAGACCCCAGAGCCCGTGCCCCATACCCCATACTATACCCAACAGATCGGAGCTTTCACTGCGGCTGCACCTGCCACGGCACGATTAGCAATAGATCAATGCACAGGCGGAAATTAGATCGAAAATCGATTTCATGCCCACTGGTAATTTTGATATATTGTTAACGATTTTTTAAGTTCACAAAACACTTGTATTTTATTAGAATATATAAATTTATAAAAGCTACCCTAGGAACGACATGCGAAACGGTGTCAACGTGATAAGAGGAGTCGTAAACATTTTAATATCAAAGAAATAAAAAAGTAGGTAGAGGTTTTGGTTGAAAGTTTTACTTTTAATTAAAGTTTAAAGATTCATTTAGTTACCTGATTTGTAATATTTCTAATTATTCATATTAAATGATTCTTTTAAGTTATATGACCTAAAAAATACTTTCTCAAAAAAAATAAAACAGAAAGAAGCTTGCGAAACCGAAGTTTGAATTCCCTTAAATCATAAAAATCGTTTCAATTTCTATGTGACAGACTATAATTAATTCAAGTGCGCTTAATAATTATGTAAGTTTTAAGTTTGTCTTTAATGTTTAAACTTTGGAGTAATAGTCCCCGTACTTACCAGCAATTAAGCTTTTTGATCATGCTGAGATCGGACTGCTTGGCCCGTGCAATCACCATTTCCTCTGTGAGGCGAGACATGGCGAGATGCGATTGCAATAATGGTGCTCGTGCTCCAATTGGCTTTCAGCTATCCGCTCTCCACTGCCCACTCTCCACTCTCCACTCTGACCCGTGGCCAAACAGGTGTGCCACTTGCAGATTCCAGCGCTACACAGCCGCCTTTGGTTAACCGCGTATTCAAGCCGCTTTGTGAACGCCCAATTTCAGATGCCGATGGAGGTGAGCAAGCAAATTCAAAGGCTTAAACTTTTGTTGTTGTAACCACTGGCGTGTCGTAGGCGTTGTCGTATTGTTGCTGTTGTTGTTGTTGCCGCCACCGCTGCAGTGTTGTAATTACGTTTCCGATTTGACGAGTTCCTTTTGCTGTCGGGGGGTTTTCCAGATCTATTTTGTATCTGCCAGATACCAGGCACCAGGCTTGCAGTTTTATCTCTTTATCTCGCACGGATGACTAAGCGCGGGTTGTTGCGCTTCTCGCTTTTATTTATGTTTTTACTATCACACGTAATTCGCCGCTAGCTACCTTTCTCTGTTGCACTCTATGCTCATCTGTCGCTTCTCCCTGTCCGCCTAGTTTTTGTTGCTGTCAAAATTGTTGATTGCAACGAGGTACGGTAAATTTGGCAATATTACATCGCCCTGAATCGATTTTTTCGCGCACAGATGTTTGCTTTTTACTGTTTTTGGCTGCAGCCTTAATTTTTCTATAATTTTGAATTATACTGTTTAAAACATTATTTCCCGGGCGAAAGCCGAACGTGTGTATATGAATTGGCGTTTCGAAATTCTACTGATTTTTCAGAGCCTATTTTCCCGATTTTCTTTGCACCGTTTTCGTTTGCTCTCAGACAGGTATGTATATTGGCGTGAGTGTGTGAGTTTGTGTCGGTATTAGCGTGTGTGCCAGAGCGAGACAGCGCAGAGACGCGGCGTGTTTTACACAATACGCTTTGAGCACTATTAGTTTTTACTTTTGTTTAGCGTCCGTGCGTTCGACTCGACGGTGAAAAACTCTCTGCTCGAAAAAACGCCAGCAGTCGAGGAGCTTTCATTGTCTTTGTTTACGAATGCGGTGTGAAGCGGAGACAAGACAGCAGTGTTGCCAGATGAAAAACTTGACTTCTCCCTAAAAAACTCAAACAGACGATATTTAAAAAAAATATTAAATAAATTTGTTAATTTTAAATGTAATAGTAGTAATATCTCCTAATAATTTTGTGTAGATGTGGAAAAATAATTTACATTTCAAATCAAAAATGAAACCACTGATAGCTAGAGCAAGAAAGAGGATCTGTGGGCGTGGGCGGGAAAACCAGTTGATTACGGGTTATTAAAACCCATATATATATTGCAAAAATTACAAAAATAATTACTTTGCCTATTCTTATTGGTTTATTGTTCCGCATTATTGTGTTTTGTTCTTATTTAATAAGTTTATTTATTAACACAATTAAAAAAAAAAAAAATCTATAAATTACAAATAAAAATACCGCAATTTCGATATTTCGGCTAATCACGATATATCATCTCTAGCTAAAATATCGATATTTTAATATATTATCAACATTTTATTTATAAATGAATTTCTCTCTATCTGTAGCTTGTGCGCCCGCGACGTGTTGTTTTCGTGAAAATTTGCATCGCATCTTTCAGCGCGTGCAGTAGTATTGGTCGGCCGTCTCTGTGCGAGGAAAACACGCACCGCAGAGACGCCAGAACAGCGAACGAGATCAGAAGCGAGCGAGAGTGCCAAACAAAACACATCTCATCGCAACCTTGGGCGTGTGTATTAATTGAGCGTTCCTATCCGCGAACCGCGATCCGCTCTCCGCGTCGCCCCTTCTCCCCATCCGCACCGGGTCCGCCCCTCCTCCCGCGTCCCAAGTGGAGGTGTCGTCGTAGCCGATTTTTGATTGGGATTACCACCACCATTCCGCTTCTGGCCTGTATTCCGCTGGTTGCGCTGCTGTTTCCTAAGCAAACATAACATCTGGCGAGATAAGGGCGCCCCTCTCGGCCCCCAGCCCCCACCCTCGGTCCCAGCAAACGCTTTCGTTGCAAAAACGCGCTGAACGTAAGTTGGATTACGTCATCGTTCGAGGGCAATTTTAGACTCTGATTGCGCCATATATATAGACTCAGTTATAGTTTTGGTTCTGGACTGACTGGTCAACGACAACAACAGGCGCCCCCGCATCCAAGATGATTCATGTGGGCGAGAGTACGTGGAACCTGCGGATCCTCATCACCGATCTGCAGGTGGAGAAGACGCTGCGCGTGAAGGGCGACCAGCACATTGGCGGCGTCATGCTGCAGCTGGTGGACCCGGAGATGCCCAAGGACTGGTCAGACCACGCACTGTGGTGGCCCGCAAAGAACGTGTGGCTGACCAGGACACGCTCGACTTTGGACCAGGCTGGCGTCCAGTCGGACTCTTTTCTGCACTTTACGCCCATGCACAAGACGCTGCGGGTACAGCTGCCCGATCTTCGGTATCTGGACTATCGCGTCAACTTCTCGGCCAAGACCTTCGGAGCCGTGGTGAGCCTGTGCAAGGACTTGGACATCCGCTACCCCGAGGAGCTGTCGTTCAGCAAGCCCCTGGAGCCGGAGCATCTCAAGAAGAACTTCTCCAAGCTGCCGCAGCGCAAGATTCCGGTGGCGGAGGCGAATGGCATCTCCTACTTGCAGCCGGCGCCTGACACCAACTCCTTTGTCCCGATCACAGGAGCCTACAATGGCAGCAATGGCAGCTTAGACCGCTCGCACAACGGAAATCTGCTTTGTGCTCCGGCTTCACCGTATGCCACGACTCCGCGGAGGGCAGCTACTGCTCCGGGCACTCCTATCAGCTCGCCCACAGGCACCTGGAAGCACAACTCCACCGGATATGCCAGCTACGATTCAAACTCTAGTTTCGGCGACTTCCAGGAGAACCTGGCAGTGTCGCCACGGTCCCCGAGCCCGGATGTCAGAGCCCGTTTGGTGCGACCAAAGACGCTGGTAGAGAAGGCACGCCTTAATGTGGGCTGGCTGGACTCGTCGCTCTCTATCATGGAACAGGGAGTGAGGGAGTTCGACACCCTCTGTCTACGTTTCAAGTACTTCACTTTCTTCGACTTGAACCCAAAATACGACCAAGTGAGGATTAATCAACTTTACGAGCAGGCCAAATGGAGCATCTTGAACGAGGAACTGGATGCCACCGAGGAGGAGACCCTCATGTTCGCTGCCCTGCAGTTCCAGGTGAATCACCAGACCGACCTGCACCCACCGGGCATTGATTCCGGAATTGATTCGTCCAGTCAGGAGAATGGCGGCGACGACGACATTGACTCCGCTTTAAACGAGCTGCAGATCACGCTAGAGGGCCCAGGAGGTGGCAAAGACCAGGGCAACATTACTAGGATACCAGAGCTCTCGGACTACCTGAGATTCCTAAAGCCGCAGAGGTTCACCCTTAAGGGCTACAAGCGCTATTTCTTCACCTACAGGGATCTGCATCTGCACCTGTACAAGTCGCAGGAGGAGTCCCGGCGGGGCGCTCCCACCATCAGCATCAACTTGAGGGGCTGCGAGGTGACGCCCGACGTTCACCTGGCCCAAGGAAAGTTTGCCATCCGCTTGGAAGTCCCTCCAGAGGGCAGGAATGGCCCGAACAGCGAGGTCTGGGTGAGATGTGAAAACGAGGAGCAGTATGCCAAGTGGATGGCCGCCTGCCGTTTGGCAGCCAAGGGACGCTCGCTAGCCGATAGCTCCTACGACAGCGAAGTGACCAGCATTCGCTCCCTCCTCCAGATGCAAAAGCCCGCCCAAGGAGCTCCGCTTACCATCAATCCCAGGAGCGTCGAGCCCATGGACTATCTTTCCCAGAAGATGCTGCGCAAACTCTCCAGCAAGGCCGTCCAGCGGATCCTGGAGGCCCATGCCAACGTGCGCCAGCTGCCTTTGATGGAGGCCAAGCTGAAATACATCCAGGCCTGGCAATCCCTGCCCGACTTCGGCGTCACCCTGTTCGTCATCAAATTCGACGGCCACAAGAAGGAGGAGCTGCTGGGCGTGGCCAACAACAGGATCATGCGCATGGACCTGAGCACCGGGGATCACATCAAGACCTGGCGCTACAACACGATGAAGGCCTGGAATGTGAACTGGGGCATCAAGTGCATGATGATCCAGCTGCAGGACGAGAACGTCGTCTTCTCCTGCCAATCCGCCGACTGCAAGGTGGTGCACGAGTTCATTGGCGGTTACATCTTCATGTCCATGCGATCCAAGGAGAACAACCAGATGCTGAACGAGGAGATGTTCCACAAACTGACGGGCGGCTGGTCGTAAGGGATCCCGAGTGGAGGGAGGAGTGGAGTTTTACGAGTGCCAAGCACAAACCCCGTCGCATGTTCTACACTTTTATCTATATATATTTACCTAGAGTAGGGTGGCTTGAATTATGGCTCGGAAGCCAATCTCTTAAACCATTTTGCCTTCAAAACTAAAGGGCTTTTTTTAGTGTCAACAAAAATGTAGGTCATATGTCTGTTCTGGTCACCCGAAAACAAAAACAAAATAACTTAAATTGCAAACTACTTCTTGACGGATTTGTAGTAAAAATTTATTTTTATTTTCTAACTGTCGGCATTTATCTAAACAATAATTAATTTTAATTTTTCATGTTTGGTGGTCAGAATAGAACTTTAATAACTTAGAAAAACATACCAATTTGCAACTGAAAGCCAGTTTAATCTTAAAACTTGTCCCACGAATTACTTTTCGAGGGTTTACCAACCCAATCGAGCCACCCTAAACGAAAGCGTTGTGTGTTTAAGTGTTAGTGGAAGCGGAATTCTAGACTAATAACGATCGCCACGCTGATAACGATTATTACGATAACGATGTTGTGCCTTCGCCAGAGCAATCTTAACCCAAATCGAGTCCAAGTCAATGTCCTGTGTTCGGTGTGTGCCTCTTCTGTGTTGTTTGTTTTCTAACACAGCGTTAAAGTTACACGACTTGGGTCCTTTTTTTTATACCATTTTTCGAGCGGACCTGCGCGACTAACCCGCAGTTTTACATATTGTATATTTATTAAACAAATTAATAAGCAGAATAAATTATTTTATATGTTTTTAATGATCGTAAATTGCGGAGTGTGTCTGTGTTTGCATTCCAATCGGAGCGCCTCTGAGCTTCCCGTGGGATTACTCATCTCGCGAAGGGTTATTCTGGGTTGTGGAGGGGCGTTAATATAAAGCACGGTTATTGTTATTAATAACGGCGAGCGTTTTCAATTGAATTGATAAGCACCAGCGGCGCATTTGCCGCCTTATATAGGCTTGAGATTACCCTTACATGACTCTCGAAGCCAAGCGTTGCTGATTGATGACGACAGCCACAGGCTGAATGGGGCAACTTCTCACGGAATGTCGAGCTTGCGAAATCTTCAAATTGATTCAATTAAAGGCTCTTAGGCAAGGGAAAACTTCAGATATCAACAATGATGCATAAGAGAGTAATACGGTTATACATAGGTCTCTTTGAATTACTCATTTTTTAAATTGGAAAATAAGAAATGTAATTTTATTTGCTTTTTTTGTTTTTTAAAATGGGGAAAAGAACCTGCTAAAAATATAGAAAAAAAACTACAGTCATTTTTTAAACATATGTATAAATATACCCAACAGTTTTGAAATATCAATTTTAAAGTAGGGGGCTTTAAGACAAAATTGGTAGCCATTGTCAAACCAAACAAGAAATCAAGATAAGTAAATCTGTCAAAAAAAATTAAGAGAGACTTTTATTAATGAATAATAATATTATATAACTTATCTGATCCTTTTCCCAAATTATGTTCATAATTACCAAGAAGTTCAAAAAAATATATTTTAGAACCCAGAACGTAAGAAATAACGTAATTGCAATAAGCAACTATTTAATGTGACCAGTCCCTTATAAACGTTCTGATTGGTATATCTCAGAAGATGGTATTTTTTTGGTACATCAATGTTTTTCACCCAATACATCGATAAAACATCGAAGTTTAAAACAATTTTAATAATATTTAAAAAAAATGAATAAAATAAATAGTTATGGTTGTGTTAATTAATTAATTTTAGAAAGCTTATAACTTGGATCATATCTTAACAAAGTATTATATTAATAAACATAAGTTTTTCAACTATGTTCTATTGCTGCTAAAGTATATCATAAATAATGTATTAAGAAATTAAAAAAACGTATGCTCTTTTACGTACCTTTCCCTTCCTTTTCTTTTGATAGTGACGGCACAGTAATCGATACATCGAAGTTCTTATCGATGTTCTTGCACCTCTAAACCTTTACCCTCGTGTTCACCGACTTATTTTGAAAGAAAACTTAATTTTCGCATCTTCGGAGCGACTATCTAGTTAATCCCTACTTAAGTTTAAGTTTATTCACTATGAGCACTGAAGCGGCGAAGCCGGCGGCCAGCCAGGGGCCCAGCCAAGAGGCAATTGTAGCCCAATTCCAACAGCTGCGGAATGACCAACGAAACTTGGCGAACAGCCTCAATACCCTGGAAATGGATTTGCGAGAGCACAAGTGAGTCACCCGGCGGCCAAAGATGGGCAAACGGATTCCGGACCATCTGGGGTTGTTTGGCAGTTGAAACACCTTAACTAATACCTGCTTTTCCCTGGCAGAACTGTTATTGAAACCCTGCAGGCGGCGGATCCGGAACGCAAGTGCTTTAGGCAGATTGGCGGCGTTCTGTGCGAACGAACCGTGAAGGAGGTGCTGCCGCAGCTGGTGGAGAACAAGGACTTTATTGCCAAGACCATCACAATGGTCACCGAGGATCTGAGCAAAAAGGGCAGCGAGCTGAACAAATTCAAGGAGGAGCACAACATCAAGATTCGCGGCGAGCATCTAGGCACTGAGGGAGCGAAGGGCGCGGATGCAGAGGGCAAGGCGGAGAACCGCAATGTGCTGGTGTCCTAGAAGACGGCGCTACCTCACCCGCATCCGTATTTATTGTGTCTATGTTGAGAGGGAACTCTGCCAGGATTTGCGAGCAATAATCGGCGATTTCTAATGTTGTATGTAATTCTAGCTTAAGGCGCGCAGTTCACGACACGCCCAATCGCACCTTCACACAAGCACCCGCCATTTCCCCTTTCATTTAAACTTAACCCACTCTGGCCACGAAATTAAAGAGAGAACCGAAACCTTCAACTTCTGTAACGAAATGAAAGGGCGAGTTGTGATTTATTGAAACTTCTATTCCCGTTGAAAGTCCCTCTTTCCGCCAGTTTTGCTCAGCAACCGGATGTTGGTGATGCAGATGTCGTGGGAAACGGCCTTGCACATATCGTAGACTGTTAAGGCTGCCACAGAGACGGCGGTCAGAGCCTCCATCTCGACGCCAGTTTGGCCAGAGCAACGAACCGATGCCTCCAGCCGGACGCAGTGCTCGCTCTTCAGAAGAGTGGCCTGAACCTTGACGGAGGACAAGCTGATATTGTGGCACAGGGGAATGAGTTCCGAGGTGCGCTTGGCTCCCATGATGCCGGCCAGTTGGGCCACCGTTAAAACATCTCCTTTGGCTAGCTCGTTGGCTGCTATGAGTTGGGTTAGGCGTTCGCCCACCTGGACAGTGGCTTCGGCTCGAGCTAATCGAGTGGTCGATGGCTTGGCACCCACATCCACCATTTGGGCCTTGCCCTGAGCGTTGACATGGGTGAGATGGCTGGAGTTGCTGCAGTAGTTTCTGATCTGGAGCTGCTGCCTTGAAGGATGGTACGCATGATGATAGAGATGGTGGTGGCGGCTATGATGATTTAGCAGTGGAGCAGCACCTGCAATGGAAGAGAGAGGAGAGTGTGGTGTGTCTACTAGCCGCCAATGAGTATCATGGGCCGGTTCTCCATCTGCGACAGGTTGAGCATGCCTGCGAAGAAGGAACCAAGGTCTGAAGACGTTCTACTTTTTAGTCGGGATCCAAACTTACCTGCATGCTGTCGCTTCTTGCGCTGCACTGCCGCTCCGATGAAATCCACCAGCTGCTCTTCGGAGACGTCTTCCCTGCGCATGGCATCCCTCAAGGAGAACTCCTTGTTCCCAAACAGACACACCTTGATGTTCCCATCAGCGGTGAGGCGAAGTCTGTTGCAGGTTCCACAAAAGTGTTCCGTCATGGAGGTGATAAAGCCCACTTGACCCTTAAATCCGGGCACTGCGTAAGCCTTGGATGTGTCATTGGGTCCATTGGGTAGGGCCTCGAAGTCCGGCCACCTTTGCCTAATAGTCTGCAGGGTATCTTTGTAGGATATCAGCCTCTCTGTGTGCCACTTGTTGCCGGAGAAGGGCATGTATTCAATGAAGCGCACATCCACAGGACGATCCTTGGTGAACTCCACAAAATCACAGATCTCATCTTCATTGAATTCCCGCATCAGGACACAGTTGACCTTTGGAGTGTAGCCCAGCTGAATGGCGAGATCAATGCCAGCTATGACCCGCTCCCAGCCCTTCCTCCGTGTTATCTTCTCAAAGCGATCCCTCTTCAGCGAATCTAAGCTGATGTTAAGCGAATCTAATCCTGCTCTCTGGAGAGCAGGGAGCAGGCGAGTGAGTACCAGTCCATTGGTAGTTATGCCAACCTGCTCCAGCTGCGGCAGAGCCTTCATCTGGGCTACTATTTCAACTATATCCCGCCTGACTGTGGGTTCTCCCCCTGTCAAGCGAATCTTGCGTACTCCCTGCTCCACGAATATGCGTGCCAGGCGGAGGATCTCCTCGGTGGTCAGCAGGTTCTGCTTGGGCTGCAGGGGAACGCCTTCGGCGGGCATGCAGTAGTCACCTGGAATTTGTAGATTTATTTAGGTGACGTTAATTCTGATATAATTTTTAATACAAGGGTAATTTTAACCGGCTTATTATGGTATTTGTTTGACTTTGATGAAGGCAAAATAATAATATAAGCAAAATGTTATCACCGAATATCAAGATATAGGAAAACTATGGAATGTTCTGGTGTTCAAAAGAGTACCTTACCACTTATCAGCTATGGAATGTAAATAGTACTTGAATTGAGCTATCAAACAAGACATGAAAGGTAGTGGAAGCCAGAAATCAAATTAGAACATCTATACTAATTTGGTAAACCAAAAAAATCAATTACAAAGCTGCGTTTCTAATATTCCCACCGCTGCTGTGCCATATGTAAGACACGAATTTCGCCACAAAATTCAATCAAGGTGAAAATCCACTTCAGGCCTAGCATTATCAAACATAACAATATATAAACATAATACTGATAAGGATAAAAAACATGGCGCCCACCGGTTGTGATAGGATTTGAAGGTTTTTTGCTGGAAAACTTACATCGCAGGTTACAGCGCTCGGTGAGGGAGATCCTCAGGTAGGTGTGGTGTCTGCCAAACGAATCCGTTAGCGGCGAGTTCTGCAGAATACGAGATTAAACAACATGAAACTTTTGAAGTTTTATGGCGACTCACCTTTCTCTGCACCTGTTTCTCCGGCTGCTCCAGTGCTGGAGCACTGGCTGTGGCCAGCTTTAAGGAACCGGTTGTGGCCTTTAGCCGGATTGCGTTTACTCCTCCACCTCGTCCATTCTCCTGGCCCAACAGCCGAATCGCGTGTCTCGCCAGTAGCCGCATTACGTATATTTTGATTAATGTGCTCTCTCAGCCAAAACGTATTTTAAACGACGAACAACAATTGAATTGGCTTACGTAAACCGGCGGGTTTGCGGGGGGCCAAAGGGATGGACGTTGATGTCTCTGTCACTGGAGGAGCGCCGAGAACATAACGATTTCGGACAGTTCGCTGTGATAAGCAATTACATAGGCCAGCGGCACGCTGCCTCGTCTTCTTCTCGCTATATATACCGCCGATTCCGAGGGTTCCAAACTGCCGCCGGCGAGCGTTGTTTATAAACTAAGTCGGCAGAATCGGTGATCATATGGCGGAGCTTCTGGGGGCCAGCTTTCGCCATTCTCCAAAAGCTTTCTAATGGTGCACTTAAAAAAATATGTTAAAAATAATAAATTAATTAAAAATGTGCAAAATTTTTTAATTTGTTTTGGTGAAAATTCTTAAATATAATAGAAACATTATTATATTATTTATTAAATTTTAGTTAAGAGAAGGTATATGGGGAAGGAAAAGGGACGCGTAGGGACCACAGAGCTTTGACCCCTGCTTACTTTTCGAACTGCCTACCTCAGCAAAAGCAAAAGCTATGCAGTGATTGTTCAGCACTTTATATATGTATCATATTTTCTGATTTAGATGGCTAAATAAGATTTATTTTCACCGGTAGTTAAAATTTAATTTAATGTTTAAAAATGGGCAACAGGAAAAGCATATACTAATATTTATTTCTTAAGAATAATTGCAACAAAATCATATAAGTTGTTATGCCATGGCTTTCTTCCTTAAAAGTTGAAATGATTCAATTAATTTTCATTAAACAAGCTCGTTGAAACACATTTTTTAATAACCCTAAGCACAGCTGAAATTTAAACTAAGTCATTACCGATCCCTCCGCATTTTCCCTTACCGCATTATCTGCACATGCATCGATAAGAAAGCTGATGTGGTGCTCTTTTCACAACGAAAAAATCTCTCTTTTACAAGAAAGAGACGCATTCCTACTTCCCAACGCCGCCACTGTACTTGAAGATCCCTTTTTGTTTATCTTTCTCTTCTTTAGCTATGTGTGGTACTCCCGCTCTATACCCTCAGAGGCTGCGTCCCGAATCCGGTGGCTAGTGGTGAACTCTCCATCCAGCATGTGTTTATTTGAAATTCGAATAGGCCGACACGATCGTCAGTTGGTGTCGGAAATCCATACGGAACAGAACTATGCATATTAGTCGCTGGAATATAAAGCGGGTCTCGCTTGTCCTCAGCACCGCCCTGCTGCTCTATGTATTCGTTTTCTCCAGCGGCTATCACAAGTACCAGATCGAGGGCATTATCGGCCGGACGCAACCGGAAAAGGTCTGGGAGTATGTGGCGGATTTCAACAAGATGCGCCTGCTAAACCCCACCATGTGAGTTTGGTTTATAAAGTTATATAGAGAGATGAATTATTTACTTCTTAATGATATGATCATAGAGATAAAACATTTAATTCTTATTTCTCTCAGCATCAACTTCAAGATCCTCGCTGACCATGGCCACGCCCACGACTGGCGTTATACGGTGGAGTATACGGAAAAACTCTCCCATTGGCCTCACTGGATAAACACAGCTACGGCTAAGTATGTGGTCACCAAAACCATGCCCGGAGTGACACCAGTGGCCTATGCCATTCAGTCCACCCACGAGACCTGCTTCTTCAGCGGATTCTACTGCTGTGAGTTGGAGAGAGAAATTATAAAATTATCATACCATCTTAACACAATATCAATCAATGTTCACAGTGCAATCTCACAGCGACTTTATATTCAAGAACTCCAATGGAGATACCTTCGCCCAGGAGAACATACAGTACCAGTGCCCTCCACTTTTAGGCAACATGTGCCGCCGGGAGTTGGAATTCCAGAGGCAGGCGGTGATGCACAACTTAACGCATATATTCAGCAAACAGAGGGGGAATTAAATGTGTTCAAAAGACACATATAACTTAAGACTTAAGTCAATGTCTTAAAGGAAATAAAAATCATGCGATTATTTAATTTTAAAATGCTTTACTGATGCTTAAACACAGTTTTTTCCACAGTTTATTCCAGTCCAAATCTTGTAGATAATTAAATAATAACTTGTATTACCAATTAATTGTTCTTGTAAACGATAGAAACTCGTTTAGTTTCAGATATTTCTTATTCAGAAAAAAAATAGTTTACATATACATACAGAATTAAACTTCAGTACTTCTTGTGGATTTAAATAATTTATAAATGTTAAAATGTTTACATGTCTTCTCAATCGGTGGACTTAGATGCTAGGTGTTAATAATGTTCAAAATGTGCTCAAATAATGTAATTTTAACTAAATTGGCTAGTTAATTGCTCTGAGGTTGGCTTAATGTTTTACAGTTAACATTGTACCAAATCGTTGCTACAACCTACAATAGTGTTTTCTGCACAAGTTCGACTGCTGTTAACTTTAGCTTGGCTTTTGATTAATTCATGTCAGGTTATCATTTTTTTATGATCCGATTTGCAAGTAAGTTAATTTCATTTTTAAATTCAATATTTACCCTTTGTAATCAGACCTTGAATATTTTGTTGTTAACTTTAACTTAAGGTTGCTGTCTTTCCTCTGCTCCTTATTTAAACAAGTCCAATCGCTTTCGACTGGTGGGTCCCCCACCGGCGCCGCCACTTCTCGCAGATCGTGCTCGAGAAGCTGCTGCACTCGTAGAAGGTGCCACCGGGGTACTCGGTGCACTCACCGATTCCACGGAGCTGGTCTGCGATGCTCCAGAGCCTCCAAAAACCGAGCCGAACCAGCGAGTTAGCTTGGTAACCTGGGTGACCTTTCCATTTTGCCTGGGGGATTTGGGAGACTTTCGTAGCGCCTGCGTCGCGGCGGCGATGGAGCTGCGCGTTCCAGCGTTCGGTTGGGTCTTCTCCTGAGTGACTCCCGAGCCTATCAAGTAGTTTGTGATCTTATTGGCCTGTGTGGCCCTGGCG
Source organism: Drosophila nikananu (assembly GCA_008042635.1). NCBI lineage: Eukaryota > Metazoa > Arthropoda > Insecta > Diptera > Drosophilidae > Drosophila > Drosophila nikananu. Next base: position 37,673 of record VNJV01011423.1, read on the forward strand.
GACTGTTGATCCAGCTGAACAGGCGATATATCCCCGGAGGAATTCAGCCTCATGCGACTGCCGAATTGTCCATTATTCGTGATCTCAAAGAAGTCTTCCTCCAGCAGCGTTCTTCTTCGCTGGGTGATGATGTTGGCCGATGGTGCCTCAGGCACTTTCTGAGTCTGCGGCAAAGTGGGCAAGACTGTGGGGCTGGCTTTCTCCTTCTGTGGCTGACGTGGCTCGAATATTTTCTCTAGGATATCGAGGCAAGATCGCTCGCGATTCTTTTTCGGAGTCGGAGCATTTGTCCTTGCATGCTGCTGCTGGAATTGCTTCACTTCCGAGCCAAAGATCTTAAAACCCTCGAAGGGGGAGGAAGGCCGTGGCTGAGCCAGCGGAATCTGCGACATTTCCGAGGAGATGCTAAATAAATCCGGTGACTTTGTGGCCATTCGTTTAGCCGGCGGCAAGCCCAATCCTCCCCCGAAACTGGACTTGGTGGGCGACTCCTGTTTCCGCTTTCGTTTTAAGGCCTTGGTGCGACGGCTCTGCGTTGCATCCTGTGGCGAGCATTCATCATGGGAGCTGCTGATAACCACTGCCTCGCCTTGCGACTTCATCTGGGAGATGGCCACCACCTCCGAATCGCTTAGAAAGTTAAAAGCAGACGGCAGCTTCAGAAGCAGGGGTGTCTGTTGGGGGGTGAAAGGCACCCGAAATGCAGGTACCTCCAAGGCATCCAAGTTGTCTGGGATTCGCTGGGCACATTGCATGTACTCCGATGATAAGGAACTGCCACTCAGAACTTGGGGCGTGGGATTAAAGTGCTTGGCTGGGGGCTTAGCTCTTGGTTTACTTGTTGTGGTACTTGGTTCGGGTTCTTGCTTGCATTTTCTTGGACGCCCTACCTTCCGTTTGGGAGTCTCAGTTTCGGGCTTTATAGGGGGCACCATCTGATCTTTTTCCTGTGCTTTAGCAGGCTTTTCTTTCTGCTCGTGTTTCACCCTTATTTTGCTCGTCCTGGGCGTTTGATTCCCTTCGGCCTTGCCTCTCTTAGGAGTGCTCTTCTTGGCATTTTCCAGGCAGTGGTGCTTCACGTACTTGCTGTTTAGCTTGGACTCGGCGGATCGAGTTAATCGCTGCATTCCCCGAGTGGCAGGACGTCCCGTATCTGTTGGACTGACTACCTGCCGCACTGGTTTTCGCTTTCTTGCTGAGGGCTCAGTTTTGGGTGTGGCCAGCGGAGCAGCATTTTTAGCGGCAGGCGGTGTTGTGGGTATGCTTTCTAAGGATACCCTTCTCAGTCGTATGTTGAGCTTTTTGGTCTTAGGAGGTTCCACAACAGCAGTCGAGCGGGTACGCTTTCTGGGCACCACATTTGGGACCACATCAGGGGCACTGTCCTCCTCCTCCTCCTCTGACGAGTCTGTGAGCTCCAATTTCTTTTGTGGAGTCTTTCGCTTGCTGAATTTTCTTTTTGACTTGAATCTAGGCGATTCGTTCACTTTGGGAGTTTGATTCGGCGGCGTGTTTGGAGGCGTCACGATCTCACAATCGTCGCTGGAAACCACCAAGACCTGGTCCGCTACAGTCTCCATTGTTATGGCCCCGACATCAGAGTCGGAGGTTTCAAAGATGAGCGGTGACATGGCAACGATATCATCCACGCTGTGCTCGGACAATTTATCCTGCTCTTGTGGCTCAGCTGGAAGATTTTCTAGCGAAGCGATGGTGGAGCAGACCTCCGAGGAGCCGCTGAGGGTGCTCTGGCTGTTCTTTGAGTCCACCCAAAGGTTGAGGTTGTGCTTGTACTGCTCCGGCGCGACGAGCGGCAGGCTCTTTTCAAACTGATGTCGAAAGCGACGCAGACGGAAATCCCTAAAGCACAATGAAAGGGAAAATAAATAAATGTTCTCCACAAATTAGATAATAGTCCCATTATTGGGTAATTTACTTGATATACTCGCTGAGAAATCCACGCTGCTTGTAGTAATCCTCGAGATCTATCTGCTTGCTGAACACCTCCTTGGGATCGGGCAGGTGAAACTTTCGGTCGAAGCTCTGAAAGTTTCGGTACTGATGCTCCAGGCGTCCGCCCAACCGCAAGACATTGTACAGCAACTTCACATCGGACTGTGGAGTTAGAACCCGAGTAGATTAGCTGAGCTCCAAAGTGAGTCAACTTCGATTGCCTTACCGTAATGTCAACGCTAGAGATAACCATGTTTACTCTACCCTCAAAGTGCTTGAGCAGCATGGAAGTGCAGAAGCTGTTGTTCAGTGAGTGACCGCGATTGTCCACCAGAATGTAGTCGAACTTGAGGCGGCTGAGATCTCCAATGCTGCGCAAACTGCTCCACCTTGCCAGATAAACGTTGTGCGGGGAGTCTGTGGTGTCTTTTGGTGGAAATAGGATATCAATTATCATTTTTAATTTCATAGTATTGTGAAATATATCGCAATTAACACTTTTTAATTTTACAATTACCTTGCACCCCCTGAATGGTGTACACCGCGAGATCCGTGAGTGTGTCCAGGTGGAACTGCCAGCCGGCGAGCAGCTGCTCATCGTTCTGCAGCACTATCAGGATCTTTTTCGTTCGATCCAGTGCACTAAGCAAAGCCACCACCGTTGCCTGCTTTCCCAACCCACTTTCATCGTTGAGAACGCTAAACTCTCGCTTGGCCAGACGCTCGTAAAGGAAACGAACACCATCCAACTGGAAGCTCTTGAGGTACTGCGTCACGTGGCTGGTTACCAGTGATTCCGCCGAGAGCCGCAGCTCCGGCGTTTGCTCCGACACGAAATGGTACATGACTCGGCCTAGTGGTGTGCGTGGTGCAGTGCCAGGTAGATGGCCACCAGAATGTAGAGCAACTGCAGGTACGAGAAGATCACGAACATCGAGAACGAACCAATTATCATCTTACGCGCCGCTGGCGGCCCATCGAATTCAATATTTTCCGGATTCAGAGTGTCCACCAAGTGGTTGTGGTTGCTGCTGTAGGTGTAGCTCGGATGGTGGGCGAAATGCATGTGTTGTCGTGGCAAGCGGGGATTAAAGGATCGTTGCGGCGGGATCCCCTTGGGGGGTAGGAGGAAAATTTAAGAAGAAAATATTATTTTTGGCTCCAAGTATGCCCAGTTGGCGGGGAATGCTGGCACTTTCAGTGACTAGGTTTGGTTTATTCTAAGAATTGCAGCTGGTCACACCTTTTTATCAGCTGATGGTGGAGTTAGCTAGCAATTGAAGCAATTATAAGACTTAAAAAAGTTAATTGTACCATTATTTGACTCCTGGTAAATATTACTTATTCCATTTCTTATAATTTTATTATAACTGAAGTTAAAAAACCAAAAATTGCTACATGAAAGGTCGATTTTCTTAAGGAATGTTGGAAACCCCTGCCTTTTGTCATCACTGAAAGCAAAGGCGGTTTGTTTTGCTCAGAACTTGTTTAAAAAAATATTGAAAACAGCCATGACAGCGGTGAAAAAAGATCAGCCAGCCGCTAAAAAGAAAAACCCAGAGAAGGCCAAAGAGCAGAATGTTAACACTTCCCCTGCCAACCCACCGGCAGTGGTAAAACAAAGGACAGTGGTGACCCCTTGGAGAGACACGTGCGTGCATTAAATCTACTAAGTGAACATAAAATTAATATATTCTTCATATTTCCAGGGTGGAGTTTAATAAGACATATAACGGGTTGTTTGGCACACCTTCTAGTCCCGCAGATCGTCGCAAGGCACTGTCTACAATCCGCATTTGGAGCCTGCGGCGAGCAAACCTCTGCCCGGCAGCTGTTTTGGCCACATCGGCGCTTGTACAAGCCCAGCTCAAGGACAAGCCGGGCAAAGACGGAATACAGACCACATATGCCATGGCCTTTACGAGATTCTACAATTTCATGTCCTCGATAATACAGGGTCACAACATGAGCAGCATGTACGAGACAGCGCAGGAGTTGGGTCTCCAGTCATTCATCGTGGATTTACGGCACTTGTGCACTCACGGGCAAGAGTTGCCTCCTGTAAAGGTGCTGAGGAGCACCTCTAAACACTGCCTAGAATGGCTGCGGACGTATTACTGGCTGCCGCACAAGGAGACCATGTCTAATTTGGATGCAGGAAAGCTGCAGCGCAAAGACAAGCAGATGTTCAAAGAAGAGCTTAGCAGCCTTTTGGAGCTCTACGACTTAACCTTGGAGTGCCACCTCAAGGGAGCGGATAAGCTTAAGGCGATCCGAAAACTGAAATCCAGTGCGGAATTCAATAAGATTAGGGTATACTCCTCCAGCAAAAAGGAAAAGACCTCCAAGGAAATTCTTGGTTCGCTGCTGAACGACCTCTGTCTTAAGATAAAAAAGGAGTCCTCTTCGATGAAGGATCTCTTGGATACCTACATGGGTTGCCTCCTACAAATGAAGTATTTCCTGGGCAGTGGTTTGGAAATCGGTGACAACGAGGATGTGCTTATTGCTGGAACTCAGGACCTGTTTAGAGTTCTCGCCATGCAGGGATACATCGAGAGTTTCTTTGTGGCGTTGGTTCGATTGACTGAAAATCCAAATGAGAGTCATGAAAGGCGGTTTGGAGCCTGTTACTGGGCCACAAAGATGGTTAAAACCTTTTCAATGCTGTTCCGCATGAAGCGCATGTATAAGGAGGAACTTGATTTAGTTTGTTGATAAATGCTTAACATGCTAAAACCGATTGTAATGGATTCTCTTCTTGCAGGACAATAAGTTGAAGCCCGTGGATTTCTCTTCTCTCAACACGAACGTGCATTCGAAAACCATGCGCAGCCTTTTACTACACTCTGGTGTGGATTCTTCAGTTACTCTAATTTTTGGAGATAATCCCAAAAAGGCCAAAACGTGGGTATTCGATCGCGAATTTATAATGCAGCGGGTTTCTTCCTTCAGCAAATACTCAGGTCCTATTTTCAAGGGGTGAGTTACACTTGCTAAGTATTTACTGGAGTATAAAACTAAATGTATCCTTTTCTTATCAGCTTGTTGCCACTGGCTGATCCACCTTACAGCCCAACTCAGCTTAACACTTTACTCCAAATTTGCGATGTACGCTTGAATGGGGTCAAGGAACTTGATAAATCAGAACCTGTCCAAGCTGATAGTTCATCGGAGGAGAGCTATAACCTGGAAGCTCTTGAAAACCTGGTATCCGCTCAGAGTAAAGAAAATACATTTTCCAGCGGCGCAGCCTTAGGTTTAGGAATTTGGACCATAGAGAATGGTGGGTTTTTATTTTACAATATTTAACATCATTACAATTGTTAAAATCAAAACATTTTTTTGTTGTTACAATATGATGTTTTTACATTTTTATTTCTTATAGATAACGATTGGTCCAAGTGTGCCTTGGGTGTCTTACCGTGGGATCAATAAATATGTACAAATCATTAAGATTGTTTCTTTTTCATGGCAAATAAAGTCAGTACAAAGCAAAACTTTTAATTATTGGCGCCCAAATACGGATAGTCTGGCAAACGCTGGTAGCTCATGACCGGGAAGTCTGGCCACGCAGGTAGCTCATGACTAAAAATCTGGCAACACTAGTAGCTCGCGAACAGCTGTTTCTCCACCTCTAATGACTGACGTCACAACTAGCCGCCGAGATCCGATCTTGTTTGAGAATAAGAAGCAGTAACTTGCTAAAAATATGTTTACCCTGTGGACGCTAATCGAGGCCTCGCTGCTGTGCCTGAACGCAGTCTGCATCCTGCACGAGGAGCGGTTCCTGGCCAAGTGTAAGTAATTGTGTTTCCCGTTCTTGTCAGTGCCACGCGATGTTAAGTTTTTGCATATTTTTGCAGTCGGCTGGGGTCGGCAGGCGAATCAGCAGGATTTCGGAGCGCCCACGGCCAAGGATCAAGTGCTGAACCTCATCCGCTCCATTCGCACAGTGGCCAAGAGTAAGTAAAGCTCTATACAGCCTCATGCTACTAATTTTACTAAGCTTATCCGCCTCCCTTTGCAGTTCCCCTGATATTCCTTAACATAATTGCAATTTTATTTAAACTATTACTTGGTTGACGACACAGGATCTATCGTAATAAATGTACCACGTAAAGCCTTTGTATACGACAAGTCTTATTTGTTCACTGCGCCACCTGGCCACCGGACTTCCTTTGGAGAACGCACTTTACGCGATTCTCCAGGGCTATGCTGTAGGCATCTAGTTTGTAGGCCGCCGCTTCCAGTTTGTCCACCGTGTCGGAGATCTCGTCTATCTGCTGCATCAGCGGAGCCAACTGCTGGAACTTCAGGCTGAGCTCGCTGGTCGAAGCATTCAGATTCTCGGCAATCTGTCGCATATCCTTGTACTTGGCTATGGTAGCCTTGTTCATCTCCTCCAGCAGCTTGTAGTCCTCCAGGGGCGCGTTCAGTTCATGGGTGATATACTCCTCTGTCTTTTGGAACATTTTCGTGGCCAGGCGACTGAGATTTGGGTCGTGGCGTGTCAATGCCTCGAAACTGGAGGCGCTGGACAATGTCGGTCCGTGTTGCGGCGAGTCCAGCATCTGATTGGGATCCTGTGCTGCGGCAGCAGCTGCACTTGTACTTTTCTTTTCAGCGTCCATCTCCAGGGGGTTTTCCGAGTTTTTCCAAACACAAACAGTTTTAGCTGTAATCAGCTGATGCAGGCGTGCGTTGCGAATGTCCGTGTCCATTCACCACAAAAGGCTTTGTGAGTTTGTCCATAGTCGACTTTGTAATACCCTTTATGGTGTTTTAAATTAAAAATAACCATATTTTTAATCGAATTTTTCAAGATATAATAAACATTGCTTTTTTAGTAACAACAACAATTTAAATTACAAAAATATACATATAAATTTATCGCAAAGCTGGGAAAACTTTTTACAATGGGGTTTATCTATAATAAAAGTTGTATGATGGTACCTTTACTAAAAAAAAAGATAAGAAAATCGTTCACTAAAAATATACGCCTAATATTTCCCCTTTAATGGGTATAAAATGTCGGCCTCAAAAATGTTAGATTTTTCATTGTTTTCTATAAATGCGAGCACAACTTGTACAGATAAGGCAGTAGTATGCTAGGAAAACCACTGAAGACATGTCACAAAACAATGAAGATCGCAAGCTCAAGCACCTCTTCGATGGAGGCGCTTGGAATGTCTACGAGCCGGACATCCTCAATCTCGGTGTGGGGGCACCGGGAACAGATCTCCTAAGCTCCAACTGCGACAACTTTAGAAGGGCCACGGACCATTGCCTGGTGAGTCGAGCAATATTACGCAATCTGCTTCTTGAAGTGACCTTCGCTGGGGTTCCCTTGCAGCAACGGGAATTGCAGGATAACCAGTCGCTGATTTTCCAATATGGACCAACCAGTGGAGCCTTCGAGGTGCGCCATGAGATCGCTACATACTTTAGTGAAATGTATGGGAGCCCCGTCAAGAGGTAATCGGTTTGTGGTTGGTGTGGTTTTATCAATTATCTCACTAGTTTTGTGGTTTTCCTTAGTGAGGATTTGATTATCACCACTGGAGCTACCCAGGGCCTTCACCTACTTCTCTCGACGGTGGTCGATTTCCAGGGCTTTATATTCGTGGATGAGTACACCTATATGATAGCCCTGGATAGTATGAAGCATTTTACCAGTCTCACCATAGTTCCTGTAAAGCTCAACGATGATGGTGTGGACCTAAAGGATCTCGAGGAGCAGGTGACTAAGAGGCGCTTTGATTCAAAGACAAAGGAGTTCTGGGGGATATACTACACCATACCCACCTATCATAATCCCACAGGGATATTGTTTTCACCAGGTGAGTGTGATCTTTGTATTGGAACCTTACTATTTCTTACTATTTATCAATATTTTCAGAGATTTGCCGTGGAATTGTGCGGCTGGCCCGCAAATACGATTTCCTGGTGGTCTGCGACGATGTGTATACTATCCTGCATTATGGCGAGAAGCCGGTGCACTCTCGCCTGATGTCCTACGATGACAGAAGCGATCCGGACTTTGCAGGCCATGTCATCTCCAACGGCAGCTTCTCCAAGATCCTAGGGCCTGGCGTGCGCGTGGGTTGGCTGGAGGTTCCGCCGCGGTTGAAGCCGATCCTGGACGGAAGTGGGTTTGCCAACAGCGGTGGTTGCTTTAACAACTACACGGCTGGCATTGTGGGAAGTCTCTTCGAGCTGAGGCTGGCCCAGAAACAGATAGCTCGGTTCTACGAGGCTTACAAGGAACGAATGCTGGCCACCACCCAGGTGCTACGGGAGGAGCTGCCCAAGGGTTGCAAATTGGTCAGTCCCACGGGCGGGTACTTCATCTGGGTGCGGATACCCGATCACCTCGATGCCAGGGAGTTCCTCAAGTACAGTTTGGAGCATCACAAGATATACTTTATAGCTGGACCACGATTCTCCTTGGATGGCGAGACGGGTAAGCAGTTTTTCCGATTGTCGATCGCCTTCTACCCGAAAGATAAGCTGGTGGTTGGGACCAGGAGGCTTTGCCACGCCCTCAGAGATTATATGCAGGCGCAGAAGACGTAGCTTAATATGGCAAAATAATTTTATTGATGTGGGCTGACTGCTATCGTACTTTAAATAAGGCTTATAAAGATGTGACTTGGCACTAAACTACTTATCAAGATGTTATCTACTACATAAAGAGATATATACGATATACACACACATATTTGTTGTACAGATTCTTGGGCACGATGCTTAAAAATATCACAAATCTGATAAATTCTATACAAATACGCAACAACGAGTGTAGCTACAGCTCAACTGTATCTGCATTTGTATCTATATATCTTTAACCGTATCTGCATCGGTATCTGCTTGTCATTTGTGCTGCACTGCGAATGTCTACAGATTTCAATATCTTCCGATAACTCATAATACTTTCGCTTGAATTGGAATGCCCGCTGGCGGATTTAGTAGGTTCCCTTGCGCATCTACTCGGAGAAGGTCAGCACGATCTCCTTGAGCGATGTATACGTGCCGATCACCAGGCCAAGGATGCCCACAATGATGAGCACAAAGTTGCCTAAGGTAAGCATGGATTAGTATTTCGATTTCAGGTTTAACTTAGAGGTAAACTCACTGATTAGCAGCCAGGCCTTGCTGAGTCCCTTGGTGTGATACCAATGCGTGCAGATCTGGATGAGGGCTGGGAAGGCCAGACCCAAGGCAGAAAGACACAAGGCTCCAAACAGGGAGATGAACAGCTCCAGATTGGGAATGGCCACGGCCAGGAGGACTGTGGGGAAAATGTTAGATAGAAATCGTCGGTAAAAAGTCGATAGTACACTTACAGGTCATGAGGACTAGGATCGTTCGCACGGCATATTCCCAGAAGAGAGCGTTTCGCTGGGGGCCCAGGCGCTTGGCCACATAATCGTTCCAGGTAATGTCGATGGCCACATAGCAGGCCAAGCCATGGGTGATGTAGATGGCAAAGGCCAGCATTCCCTTGACGCACATGGAGAGTCTAAGGGAGATATTAGTCGTAAGATTACAAAATAATTTCAAGAGATCTCCTAATAAACCTACATTTCGTGCTCTGGCATATTCAGTGTAATAGATCCCAGCACCGCGGATCCGTAGTTGAGGTAGCCAAAGAGACCCATGCCCACGTAGAGGAAAACGATCAGGATCATGGACACATTGAGGACTCCACAACTGCCGCCAAACTTTTGCGGTGTCTTCATCTCATTCTCCAGCGGCAGGATCACGCCAATGGCCTCCAGGGCAAAAAGTACAGTGCCAAAGAACAGCGGGAAGTTCTCTGGCTTGCCAAAGGCATCCTTGCCCTCCGTGGTCACAGGCTCCCGGAAGATGTAGTAGCAGATAATTCCAAAGGAGACCATGGTGATGGCATTGGCCAGCGTGGAGAAGGGTGCCAAATACTTGAGGTTGCGCACCCAGTTGATCAGGATCAGCGGCAGCAGGATGATAATCATGCAGAGCCTGACATCAATGTTGGTATCGACCACAGCATCCACGATGGCCTTAATGTTAGAGGCCACGAATACGACGTACACACAGCAGGTGCCCAGTTGGTAGATCAGCAGGAAGGTATTGACCACGGTGCCTATGTATGGGGCCATGGACCGGAAGAACTTGGGTCCCTCGCCCAAAGCTGTCTCCGCCACTGCCGGGTAGTTCATGCTGGGCATCTGTGGGGAAATGAGGATATTGTTTTAATATGGGATTTATATTTATTACAACAATACAATAATAATCTTTAAAATAACTAAAACAGCTGATTGCCAAATTACTAATTAACATGGAATTCGGTTTCAAAAAGCTTATCATGTAGAAGCAGCTGCTTATATTAAAATATTTCTAAAACAACTGCTGGTAATTTGCATTATTCATTACATTTTTGCAGACTAATTTCTTATATAGGAACTTTGCCATATTAACTATATTTTATTACCTTCTTTCTTCGGCACAATTCGAACTCAGCTTTGACCAATTGATGGATACAATATGTACAAATAAATCCAATAACTACAGTGCCAATGGAGCCTGTGATGTAGCCAGAGTTACGGAAGGCATTGGGCATGGCCAGAATACCTGTGCCCAAGGAACCCTTCAGTAAATGGAAGAGAGTTTCCGAATTTCTGTGGGAAAATCATATAATTAGTATTTAAATGTATAATTTTTATATTTAATGTTATTTTCTTACGTGGTGGGATGCTCTACCTCTCGATTGTGGTAGGGATTGTAGTCGGGATCCTTGGCCACTATGGCCTTGTTCTTCTGACCCTTTTCGGCCAGCTCCAACTTGTCTGCATGATCGCTGACATAGGCTGAGTTGCTGTGCCCATTCTTAGTCATGACTGTAAGTTAAAAGAGATCAATTAATTTATTTCGTAAAAGGTTCTCTAAGATTGTATTAACATAAACAAGAAAATTAAGCGCTGTTAAACATACATATAAAAATAAATTAACACAATCCGGAAATACCTTATGCTAAGGCATTAAATAATAGGCAAAAAGCATCTTAAATACTCCACAGTTCGTTCCCCTCATATCCATTTCCCACCTGTAACAGTTCAGCTGCCTCAGCTGTATCTATGACTCTTTATCTGCATCTGTCGTTGTATCTTTATCTGAATCAGTATCTGTGGCGCAACAAGTGCGTGATGTGCACTGTGCGCGGCGCTCTGAAAATAGTCTGTGCCGCTGACATATTTCTAAATTGAAAGCAGACCTCGGCAATGTCAAGTTCAGTGCTAGCGAAGCGTTGCCCCGATCCGACTGCATGCCCATCCGCACACCCAGCCCCATCCACACCTCCCTTTCCACTCAAAGGGTAGCAGTAGCAGCAGCACGAGTACCTGGCATTTCGTGCAGTGTTTTTGAGACGTGCTAAAATAGAACGAAGCGAAATAACAAAAGCCAATTTCAGTGTCACTTGTCTACGGATCGGACTTTGTTTGTCCGCCCTAATAGCTCTGCCTTCTCCTACCCATGCTGGTCCACCCCCCGTATCTCGGGCCCCTGCTTAATTAGAAAATATGTGTTCGGCTGTGTGACAACTGGCAATTCGTGAGTTTACGGCTTCCAGTTAAGATAATCTCATCTGCCCGGAGAGATATGGAAATTTTGGCAAATTGCTATAACTTTTCCTGTTCGTGCAACTGCCATTACCTAATTGTTCAGATCATATCTGCAGATCACTTATATTTTGATATGATATGTCAGACCAAGAGCCAATCAAGAACCTCAATGACCCTCTGCATAATCTCAAGTACGCCGGGTTTTCTGCGCCACTTACACAGCCTGAGATATGCGGAAGTCATTAACCGATCTCTCCGGGGAGCTCTTGATTGTGTGATTTTACTGAATTGACTTTTGGAAACTCTACTGGGTTGAGTAATCCCTGGGAAAATCTATGTAAAATAATTTATTTAAGATAGGCACAATTGCTAGCTGGCATATATAATGATTTAAAGGGAAAATTTCTAATGTCCGAGAGCATTTAATAGCCCAATTCCGGTTTGGGTTTTGTACGTATAAAGAATATATTGAAAAAAGTATTACAGGTCGTATGAGTAATATTTTTGTTAAAAGTAAATAAAGTGAATTGTGACTCGCATGCCTAAATATTCTATGTGAAATTCATAAAGGCTGCCTAGCATAATAATTGAAAGGAAAGTATAAGCCCAGCTTATCATATTTTAAGGCATGAAAATAAAGTAAACTAGAACAAGTAATGGTTTTATCCTGATCACCAATTTTATGTGAAATTCTTTCAGCCATAACCAGAGCTTTCTAATCGTTCAATTCCGGCTTTTTGTTTTAAAATAATGGTGGATCACCACCGAAAATAGAAAAAGGCCGAGAGACTACGCAAAACAGTATTCGCAGAAATAATCTCCATAATTTATTTTAACTATCCGCAAACAAAACAAACCCCTTAAGTTTGTTTTACTAATGAAGTGCAGGCGGTTTAAACTGGATTGACATTAGCATTTGCGTTATTATAGTGTGTATTATAGTATGCAAATAATTTAATTTTATGTGACGATGTCGATTTGCAAAATTGCCAATTTGCTTTGACTTCGCTGTGCATGATTTAGTGGGCCTCATCCTTTCCTTTTTTGTTTTATTTTCTCACTTTTGCTATTTTCCCCCTTTTGCAGCTGTCTATAAATAGGCAAAACAAAATATTTTTGAAAATGTTTTGAGCCAAGAATTCCCCATGAATCGCTCGCTGGCCCGCTCGTTCGCATTCTGTTCACGTGAACGCCGGCGGAATATCAATTGAAAGCGGCACGCGACTCTCTCGGTTTTTTGTTTTGGTTTCTTCGCTGTTATTTTTTATTGTGCTTTTATTTACTCACTAATGCGGTTTTTCGTTTTTTAATGTCTAGACCCGAGAGTTAGCCAAGTTCAATGAGCCAGGCCAGGCTGTTCGGCCTTAGACATCGTCGTTTGCAGCACTTGACTTGGCGCCGCGGAATACAAATTTCAATTGACAGCGCGCAGCATTTCAGGTTGGCAGCAGCAGCGGATCTTGGCCTGGCCCAAACGCGATCGGCTTCTAAGCCGCTACTGCTTATAAAAGCCGACGGCCTTGCTCCGCTTAATCATTTCGCTTTTCGAAACCACAGTTTTCGACTCTGCTGGCGCTGGCAGTGAATTTTGGAGTGGAAAAGTTCTTGGCAGGTGGAAAAGTAGCAACAAATAGAGGCGGACGGGGGGACAGCAACTTCTGTTTTCAGCCGACAAATGTGTGGCGGAGTGGCAACTGAACAGCCAGGGCAGGTTTTTAATCGAATTTTCCACGCCAGGCGAAGATTAATCAAGGCGTTGTGGGGAGGAGGAAAACTAGCGATAGTCACACAGGAAAATTGTTATTCAATGACTATAAAAAATATGGCGAACTAACTAAAACGAACTATATTTTATGATGTAAATACTTTTCTTACTCTGGGTTACAAGACGAATAGCCCAAACTTGCCTTAATAAAAATGCTAATAGGTTAAGTAGTTTAACAACAAACTTACTTCACAGAAACAATAATAATGGTCAATAATTATAGGCTTTGCTTCGATTTCTGGTAATAACTGGTTAGTTTTGGGGCTTAGGTTTGGAAAAATTGATTTTAAAATTTAAATGAATAATGCACATTCCGTTTGCACAACACCTTTTATTGATAGTTAATATTATTGATTAATTTTACACATGCAAATGGCTAATGGCAAATGGCAATCAGTGGTCAGTAATTATTTATTGAGATATGTTAACATGGCTATTTTTACAGCCTTTACTCAGGAGTGTGCAAATGCCAAAGAAATCATGGATCTGTGTTTGCTAACCCATCAGCTTGGCCAACTGGACGTATGAGTGATATGGGCTTTTTATCTGAGACTTCTCTATGCTATGCCTTATCAGGTGCTTTGTTACAAAATAAATAAAGTTTCATAGATTTATAATTCTGCATAAAACATATTAAACAGAGACTTGACATTATGCCACTGATAATTGTGTATTAAAAAATATGCGAGGAGTCTTATCTTTATGGAAATGCAATGGGTTAATACTCTGACCTTAATTTTTCTAGTTATTAGAAATGTTTGATTCATTTAAAAAGAATTTCAGATACTAAAGAGTGAATTCTGTAATGCATACAATTATTTTTTTTAGTTTCTTTGCAGATAAACCCTTTATGTCTTAACAGATCATTATTTATTGAGTTGCTAGACATTATTCAGAAAATAATTAACTTTAAAATTAATGATATTTTATTATTTCAGCAAAAACATATAATTACGTGTAATAAAGTGTTATTGCATAATAAATTATAATATATATTTATTACACCGGACCTAAGAAATTACTAATGAAATTAACCATAAATCATAAGGTTATGCTCTTTGCACTTTTCTTCTATTTCTGTTGCAATCGATGACTTGCGTCAAACATTGTCTAATTTTAGCTGCAATTAATTGCGGGTCCCGGGGTTATAGTCTTCACTTAACTCAGCTAAACTGAACCGAACGATCTGTGCACTCAGGCCCGACTTACTAATTCGCAAAAGTCGAGCATCGCCACTTCCGCTGTCTAATTAGCCCGAAAAAAGCAACATACTGAAACTGAACAGCACAAAAAACACACACAAAAATAGAGATTGCCAGAAATTTGCTCACTTACCGTCGTCGTCTGTGGGATTGCAAAACTCTGGGTTATTAACGGGAGCGAGTGCAGCTTCTGGTGCATATATGTATATGTATATATTTTCGAACACGAACTCTTGGCAATGTCGCTTATTTTGACAATTAACCGAAACACTCGAACAACGAATAAAACATAAATCTAAATCAACGCCGCGCACTTGCACTACACACTATAGGCTATACCCTAGGCGATGGTGATGTACGAGCGGTATAGTTGGTCGGATCGGATGGATCTGCGGTGTTGGCCGCGCGTTAACGACTAAATCAGACCCAACGTGGGTCACCAGTTTTAAGCATCGCGCGAAACGTTGCACGACACGCACACCGACGGCCCAGCCACACTCACACACAGCGAAGCATCTCGCACATTTGCCGAGTGTCGCAGAATCCAACAGATGGATGTATGGATGGTTGACTGAGGCAGGCAGAGGAGGGATGCTGTACAACGGTGGCTTTCGTTTGTGTATCAATCTGATCACTTAGGGGCATTACAAGGCGAATAGAGGATCCTGGACTGGGTTCATTGATCAGCCCAAGTGATCCTCAGGGCTATCTATCCATGGTTTATAAACTTGTTTACCCCTAAATTGTTTGTTGAGCCTAACAAGTGGATGATTTCCTATATAGTGTTTGGGCTAACAATTATTCAATTATTTTCCCAGATCAACAATATACATTTTCAGGTTTCTTTAGTATTGTATTTAACACCTAATTGTTTCGTGTTTTCTACAGTTATTGATTTTAACAGTTGCATTTCAGTTTTGTAGAATTGAAGCTTCAAGTGTTACCTGCGAGATTACGTGTGAAATTCTTATTTCCTTTTAAGGAAAATTAGATATTTCAATAGTACTGCGTTATTTTTCTTGTTGATCAATAGTCTATGTTGACTTTCAGATCTCAGCTACTATAGATTTTAGAAAAACCTAAAAGTGCAGGTGTTGCAATAAAAACTCTAGCTTAGACCTTATATATTAAGCTTTCCAATTATTTAAATAATAATAAACATTATTAGAGCACAATCTATACAATCAGAAATAAATGTAGGCTCTCTTTATTCATTAACTTTAGAGTTCCAATTAAAATGTACAATATTTTCCTGATTTAAGTCCAGTTACAAGAAACTGGACACGCAGGTTAGTTGCTGTCGTTGATTAACCAAAGTGCTAGTAATTTCTAGGCTTCTAAGTAGCATGACTTCCTAGCTAGATAACATTTAAAAGAACACATTAAATATGCATTTAAATATGTAATACTATACCCACATCTCCCTGGGAGTTCTTTCAGGCAAGCCCCTTTCCAGGATTCCCTCAATGGACAGCATCTTGTCCCTAAGCAGCTTTCCCCCATATTCCCCAGGCTCATCGGTTAACCATAAGCGATCGCTTAATGACAGTCACTCAACACGTTTTCATGTAACCATCATCAAGGCCTGATCTTCTGGGTTCGTCGTTCCACCTCCCTCCAAGCTCCTCCTCCTCGCCATCCCCAAGCCGTGGGCCACTTTCCTGTCTTGGCACAGAGAGACGTTGCCAAATATTTGGTAGCGGGGCCCATTGTCTGGCCGATGGCTGGTGGCTTATGGCAAGACGGCAAAAGAACCAGTAACCACCGGCTACTGCTGTGTCCATTGCGGGCAGGCCAAGACACTTCGATCGGCGGGCAATTAACATGTTTTTTTTTTGCAGTGCGTTTTGGTTCAATCAACGATTCGAGGCGATGGCTTAATGCACTTTCTCAGCGCCAGGTAACTGGTTTTCACAAGAAGGCGAAGGGGGAGGAGGGTGCGTGGAGTGCTGTTCTGCGACGGCCTGTTAACTTGGCCGAATGAAATTTCCTGCGCCTTAATAGTTTGCCTGCATTGCGCATACGCCGCATGTGCCTGGGAATTACCCCAGTTATCCCTCACTGGAGCGGAGCGATCAATAACCAGAGCGGTAGCCGCGTTACTCGATAGCCGCCCCAAAACCAGTTCCCCCAGCTGGCCAGGCTCTGACGTAGTCTTTCGGTCTAGCCACTCTTGACTTTGGCTAAATTGAAAGGGAAGCGGGTTCCGAGTTGGCCAAAACAGATTTGCGCATTTCTTCTCACTGACGTCGCTGACGTCGTCAGAGCCACTCTAATGGGCTAATATGCTTAATGGTTTAATGGTTTAATGGCTTATAGATCAATGGACGGCTTCAATTAAGTCAAGAGTGTTAATTTTTAGCTAGAATTGCCAGCAATTCTCACCTAGTCATAATATTAGGTATGATTTATAGGGGCAAATATTTATGCCAATTTATTTAGATTAAAACTGGGATTAATCACAGGTGGCCAAGGAAAAACATCCATCATTTTGCCGGGGAGAGATGACTTCGAGGTGAAAACTCTAATTTAACTGAATGCTAAAAAAAGCTTTCAGCTTTAAACATATGTATTTAGATATCGTTATGAAAATGACACATTTCCAATCTGATCAGGCAAGGCAAACTCATTTGCGGTTAAATATATAGAGATGCCGTGATAATTGCATGCGAATTTCATCTGATTAAGTGTTAAAGCACACAGGCACTCTGTTTGACTTAAATTATATTTAATTTGCGGAATATTGAGCCTTACAGTGAGCCACGGAATTGTTTGTACACTAGACTTCTTAATTAAATTTGCTTGGGGCTTGCTTAGCAAACAATTAAATATATTTTAATATATTAATATGAATATATAAATATATTACGACGGGGAGTTTATTGTTCCATGAATATAATATTTTGGTTTAAAAGATTATTTGTCATGATTTCAATTTAAAACTAAAAACTTTCAATTCTTATGAATTTATATAATTAAAAGACGCTTGGTTATTTTTATTTCAGACATTAAATAAATTAATACATTGTATGTAAACCTGCATATATGCAGTTTAATTTATATTTAAAGGAAGAGATTGCAATTTCTTCTGTAGTTTTCTTTAGTTTTATATTTAAATATACTTATACTTAATTTATTTATACAAAATATAAAAGAAATTGTAATCTCTTCCTTTAAATATAAATTAAACTACAAATAATGTTTGATTTAGACTTTATTTAATATATATTAGTTTTAAACTGTTCGAAGGGTGGTGAATGTTTATTTTATTTTCTAATAAGGTTATTGTAGTATATATTATATTATATTAGTTTAAATGTAAGTTAGATAAAGTTATAAAAAGGCCATAAATTGAGTAAATATATATATATAAATTTCCTTTTCAAAAAATTTAATGTCTTAAATTTACTTTACCATCATTTGAAAATATATTTTTAAATAGATTTTTTGTTTCTAATTATTTACCCCAAATTTCCCTTAGTGCATCCGATGGCTAGCCAAGTGAGCAGCCGGGGGAAAATTGATTTCGCCCTGAACTTGTGCTGCCCTGCTGGGTGTCACACAACAAAGAACACGTGCCGCTGGTCCATTTCTGGTTCGAGATGTGCTCTCCGCTTCCATTTACATCTCCCGCTCGGCGGCTGCCCTGATCCGATGTCACCCCCGGTCAGGTGGTCGACTGCCCTTTGGCCTCGCCAATTTTCCCCGGACTTTTACTTTCCAGCCGCCGCCTGCCTCCATTTCTCATATTCCATATCTCATGGCATCGTGTAATTTTTTGTGGCAGCTCAATTGAAAAATTGCTTTGTTATTCTCAATTTGAGGCTCTAAACAGTTTTAGGCGCTATGCGTTGGTTCAATCACGAATTGCGCACCTCTGTGCTGCTGTGCTGCCTGCGAGTGCTGATGAGTGCTGATTTATTATTATTATTATTAGATTGGGGTTGGCTCAGCCCCACCGAAGGAAGTGGGAATTGAGGGTGACACAGTTTCTGCCGCCTGCTGTGCTGCTCGCAGTGCCTGATTTTGCATGCAGATCGGAGCTTACCATCGCCCTGTCCATGGGTTCGCATCAGTTGGTACCGGCCCGGTCAGGGTGAAAGGTTTCCAGGCCTCAGGTTCCTGGTGCAAGGTCTAAGATCCTTCGTTTCTACCATGACGACGCCAGAGACTGTAAGTTGCTTTCAAAACCAGCTTTAGTTCGAGATATTGCCTGTTTTAAAATAAACTAAAGAACTAATAAAGGATTTGAAATAGCATGGACTGTGGTTAATATTTATAATTCCGTTTGAACCCAGAAATCTATTAAATTTGTCTGTTAAGCCAAGACCAGTTATCAAATAATGGCCGTAATCTTTTGTGTGCCAAAACTCAGTTAATAACAGTCTTCGAACGGGCATTAAGTCGCATTTTTGGAATGCCTCAACACAAACGAGAACAGAGAGCTGGAACTCGTGGGTTAATTATCTCAAAAGCTTTGGCAGCTAATCTCGACTGGAACCGAGAACTCCCCCATTAGTTTGAGTTTATCTCGGCGATAAGAATTCCGAGCAGGCGTGCACTGGCCTACAAGATCGACGACATCTTTATCAACGGCTGCCAACAAATGTCGACTGTCCGCTGTCATCTGTCTCCGGCTTTGAGTTATTTCTCACGTTCCGCTGTCTGGGCCGAGTCAGTGTGGAATTGCAATAAAAGAGCCTAAACCCAACATGTTCCGTATGTTAAATGTGTACCATCATCCCCCGCAATCCCCGTCCCCATCACAGAGCTCCGGAGCAGGTATATTTATGACTGACTCAATGTTAATGTTAGTGCTTAACCGCTGACATTGCCAAGTGCTCCGTGTGCGCCGTGCTCCGTGGAGATCGGTGGGGGGAGGGGGCTAAGGCGGTACACTCGAGCGGGTTCCGAGAGCTTTGGGATCGAGATATTGAGGCTCACATCCACATCCACTGCCACTGCCGAGTGCCAGTGTCAGTGCCAACTTTTGTTTTAAATTGAATGTCTGGCCAGATTCGCGCTTTTATTCTGTGCCCGCCGATCGCTCCACAAACAACCCACAGCGCCAAGTTCGACTCCGGCGGCTAACGCGGCGTATACTCGATTTAATTGTTCTCCGCGCGGTTCCGTTTTTATTGTGCCAAAATGACTATAGCCGTGATTAGCGGATCGGGCGCAGCCTGCGATACAGTAAGTGCCTCGTAAGCGTAATTCACCCGCGAGAGTGTTTCCCAACTGATAGCGAAGTCTCACCTGGTCCCAGGTTAATGCCATATCGATCGATCGGAATTCGGTCGCGGTCGGTCCTGAAATTGGGGCAATATCCCAGATAAATCAGAAATCAATTATGGCAGTTTAAACGGAGGAATTGTGTTAGGAAAAATAATGAGAAATCATCTTTTAAATGGCAGTGATAAGTGGAAACTATTATAAAAAATTGGAACATAACAAATGAATAGAGTAAATTGTATAGCCAACGGCTTAACTGCTTTGTTTGTCAGTATTTCAAATTGAATATATATCAAAAATATATAATTAGATAAAGAAATGTACTAAAAGTTTTACACTTTTAATTATACCAAAGGAAAGGTTTAAAAATCCTAAATTATTGGGAATTAAAAAATTTATAGATGCATTAACACAAGACATGTTTACAGCTTTAAAAATTAATATAAAGATAATTCATTTACTACTCCACTTGACCAGCTATTTTTGAAAAGCTATCAAAATCCTTTTGCGATTATTTTCCTGTATTTCTTCCATTGATAATAAACCCAGATTAGTGCAAAACAAGAACGATTAGAGAGAAATTCGGTTGTGATCGTAAAAATATTTGAACTAAATTTCTTGTATATCAAAGATAAGTCCTGTGAACTCCAAGCCTAATTTATAATCTCTATAAATCAAAGAAAAATCGGGAATAACTAACGAAAAATCACAACCTACGTAGCCCTAATCAACTGGCCAGTTCAGTGAGACACAACAAAGTAATTGGTTTTTATGTTCGGCATGCCACCGTATATCACTTTAGACTGCAATTAGGCGGGTGTAAACACGACGAATGATATTGGGACAGCGGCCTTATCGGGTGCTCCCCTGTGTGCTTTGGGATTTGGTTAAGCCCCTGGCAGTCATCAAGTGTCTGTTACCTAAGAGAGACTCCTCCACAAAAAGCGGATCACCGGAGAACGATGGAATCGACATTGACTTCAAGTGTAATTAGTTATAAAAGCTTGTTAGCTAAGCGAGTGGAGATATCTTACACTATTATATATGTACATATATATAATACCTATTATTCCCAGCTCCAGTCATTTGAAAACCTTTCAAAAGTTCATTGGGAATGATTCACTCAGAGGGTGATTCTACCCCGCCCCCTAGTATTTATAGAAATATCTAAAACTATACCGAAAGCGGCTTATCTATGGGCTTTATCAGGGCCAGCGGCTATTTTTGCATTGGGGAATACATGGATTTTTAATTAAATTAACATGCGCTACGAGCGGGTCCTCAGATCTTTCTTTCCCAGTCACCTATCATCGGCTATCGACAGACTAGAATTAATAATCAATAGCGTCATTGAGCTGCAGGTGGATATATACTTTGCCCCATGGCCCTGAATTCGTACGATTTATTTCGCGGATACACCTAAGCAGATAGGGAATTCTTATCCATTTATTTTACGGACAAATGGTTACTTGGCAGCCCGGTTAGGAGGAGCCTTTTAGTTTAGATTCTTCAGCAAAGTAAGCTAGTTGTGCTTTCGAGCAGTTCGAGGACCACAAAAATCCTTTGAAGGTGAGCATTTCCCAGGTGTGAACAAAGTGAGGATCCCCAAGTGTTGTGTGTGGGAAATTAATGAATTGAGCTTGGTCTCTTCAAAGTCAACAACCCGAGCTTGACTGTCATGTTTGGGGGTTTTACGCGGCAAGTGTTTTTGTGAATGGCCCAAGGATTGACGCTGTGAGTGATGGATGAACTCTGTGTGTGTTTTGTTTCGCACTTAATTTAAATTCATATGCGATGTGCATGCCAAGTGCCGGCAAGTGTGTGTGTGTTCGACTTAGGTAATACCTGCCCGATCTTTTTCCTGTGCCGATTTTATTACGTCGAATATCATACATATCTCTTTGTTTGCAGCAGAAACCCGTTTTGGCAGTCCAATTTCAGGGTGCGTTTTGCCGTGTTTTATTTTTGCATATTCAAATTGCTTAAAAAACGCGCCTGTCAACTGCCACGAGGATTGAGATTGCCGTAAATTAGCATTCAAGTACGACTTGATTCTGATTTCGCTGTTACTAGTGTTTATTTTTATCTATAAGTTAGCTAAATCCGCGGAGATCGGCCGCAGAGGTCACACAAATTAAGGAGAGCATTTCGTTGCGAATATAATACCAATTTAAGTGTTTTTTTCAGCTTATTTTCGGTCTGGGGGGCGTATGAGCAATGTCAGGCAGCAGCTAATGTTACTTGCACGCCACCTAACGGCTACACGCCAGAAGCCAACAGAGGGAGACTCTCTCGAGGCCTCCTAAGAGTAGGCAACGTTATTTTTTCAGCCTTTTGATATTTCAAATTTTTTGTTGGTTACTTTTCATTGAAAATGAAATAAAAACCTTTTCACGACCCGACCCAAATTCTTAAACTGACATTTATATAAATTATTCTTCAATTATGCATTGATTCAAGTCCAATGCAAGGTTGCTTCAATCTAATCCCTTGCCCAGATGCCCGAACTCGGTCAAGTTTGAGTGGAATTTGCCAGTTGATCTGGAAAATTGCGAATATTTCCATTAATCAAATGGGCCAGGAATGGAACCGCTTCGATCCGGTTACGCGGAGGGGGGCTTAGGAGCCAGGGGGAGGTTTTTATGGGCGCAGGCGGAACATCAGACCTGCTGCAGTTGGCGCACGTTTCAAGTTACCCCGTAAGTAAGCGCGACGCAGAAATAAAATGAGAAATCAAATTGATTTCAATTTTCAGCAAGTGACTGATTCGCACTCCGCACTCTTTTCTTGCTTTTTCCAGCCTTGACGTGTATTTTTGGCAATCAAAAATGAATTTCTTTGAGGCCCACCCCACTGAGGTCGCACGTTTCAATTGGCAGCCAATTGTGTCCCCGAGGCACTCGGAGGCAGTCATCTCTGCGAGTCTTATCGCTTAATTAATTAGCGGACTATTCCAGTTTTCCCGGCCATTTCAGTTATATATGAGCCTTATCTGGGGTGTTTGAGCTTCTGGGAAACTGTTTTACTTATTATTCGCTGGCACAGAAAATTATTGGTTAAAGATATTTGTCATCTTCCGGGGGCTTAAGATATTTTACATGAACCTACAAACTAATCATTGTTGGTTTAATCTTTTATTCCAAGAAATGAGTGTTTATAAGAAAACTTCAAGGAGAGAGATCTTACAATATCGGACTTTACTTCAAATACGAAATAAAGAAACACATTAAATATTTTAAATGTATACAAGGAAAATTGAGTTTTTAGTCTCTTTAAACGAAATCTAAAACAATTAAAAAATGTAAGACTTAAAATCTATCTCAATATTTAACAATATTTAAAAACTTGTTTATTTAAAGAAGAAATTAAGACTAGAAAAAAGGAAATAGGGCCTTGTGACAACTAAATTCTTTATAATTCTACTTGAAGCTAATCCTCGTTTTCTAACACACTCTATATTCACACCCCTCAGATATTTATCTCTAAAAGACTTAAAATATTTGTATTTATAGTTATTATCAGGCAATTTATATATAAAAAAAAAATAGTATATAGCCTAAATAATATGTTATAACTATTTAAACCAGTTTTCATAAAAAGAACAGGGTATATTAAAGCGTGAATCCTATACATATAAATGATATTTTTTATAATAAATAATTTTTGCAGAAATAATTTTTAGAGGTCTATATAAATACTCAAGTCAATAGTTATTTTTCCCTTTGGGTAGCTTTATCTGAACCGATATTACATGCAACTTCTGACGCATTATAAGTCACCGCCTAATATTTCGAGCGGAACTAAAACCCATAAAAGCTGCAGCAGGTTTCCTTTTTTTGCTTGTCCAATTTCCAAGGAAAACTTGAAAACCGTAGATAAATTTAACAAATTTTTCAAACTGGCAACGGAAAATGCGAGAGCTCTCTTTCTCTCACTCACTCACTCACTCACTCTCACCCTCGGCTGGGCTCGGCTCGGCTGTCTCTTTCGCTTTCCGCGTCGCACAATATGGCTTTCCTCTTCGGGAAATCGGAATGGGAATCGGCTGGCGGCGCACAGTTGCCGGAAAGATACAGATACTATACAAAAATCTAATTTTTCATGGCAACGGATCGTAAAATTTGTTATTGCATTCGACAGGTAATAGTTCAAAAGGGTTGAATCCAAAAAATTATTCAAATCGGTTTAGTATCTTAGAAGTTACACGGGTTCAAAGTTGAACCTTTTTTGGGTTGCAAAACAATCAGGTAGTTTTTAAGGAAATATCCGACTTTGCGGTCGATTTTTAGGTAAACTATGTAACCGACCGGCATCGTTTTGGTCTCTATCGAAAGGGTCATCAAATCTCGGTAAAACAAAGGTAGAATGGAAGTATAACATTTTTTGCAAGTGCAGGCATACCTGTTTTACGGAGGTACTAATTTTCACCTATTTTTCAACTTTGATGGAATGTCAAAATTGTTATTTTGCTGTATTTTGTGTTTGGCGTATGAGGTGTTGTTCTTGAATATGTTCTTTATCAAATTCAGAAAAGATTGGCTGCCACGAACTGCCACCCCGAATTTCCAAGGCAAAAGATACTTTCAACTCAGCGTAAAAAACGGGCGGTTTCGAGCAAATTCGGCTACAAGCGCAGTACGAAATTGTATGGCGGGCATTCATTTTTTCCTGTATTGGCGGCTTGTTTTTCGATTCCTGACTTTGTAAGGACACTTAATGACTTCAAATGAATGTATAATGATTAAATATTCTTCAAAAATATTAAATGATGTAAAATTAACTGATTACTTTGAACAAAAAGTGCATAAATGATGGAAAATTGATCAAAAATGAAGAAATTT
>VNJV01011424.1:0-12623 GCA_008042635.1 Drosophila nikananu
TTTTCACCCGATCTTTACCAGATTTTCGGTATTGATACATGTTCTACATATGCATGCCTATGCACAAAAAGAAAGATATATGGTAATATTTGCGGCTGCAAAACGTTTTTATTGATTTGCGGGGGAGTGGGAGGGAAATTTTTAAATCTGAAACAAACTTGATCTGCGTGCAACACATTCCGACCTACATACCGAATTTGGTGACTCTAGCTCTTATAGTTGCTGAGATCTAGGCGTTTATTGATTTATTGATTTTATTGATTTGCGGGGGAGTGGGAGGGAAATTTTTAAATCTGAAACAAACTTGATCTGCTTGCAAAACATTCCGACCTACATACCGAATTTGGTGACTCTAGCTCTTATAGTTGCTGAGATCTAGGCGTTTACACAGACGGACAGACGGACAGACGGACAGACGGACAGACGGACAGACAGACATGGCTAGATCGACTTGGCTGTTGATGCTGATCAAGAATATATATACTTTATGGGGTCGGAAATGCTTCCTTCTGCCTGTTACATACATTTGCACGAAATTAATATACCTTTGTACCTACGGTACATGGTATAAAAATACGAAATAAATGCAATGTAATGTTGAAACTCCGAAACCCAATGGTTGGCCATAGTTCACATCGATCACGCCTCCAGCAGCATGCGACTCGAGTGGGCCATAAATCCCTAACATCAGCAGATATCAGCGGAATGCACTATCCCAATTTATTGGTGATACAGAAATAACACTAATTGCGTGCTCAGCTAATCATCCGATCAGGAATGCCAGCTCCAGTCAGCCCGTCTGCACCGGCTCCAGATTAGAGCCCCTCTGCGGGAGACGATAAGATTCCGCAAAGTCCCCACGAAGCCCATGAGACATGGACCCCCTATATAAGCAGCTGCAGGGGATCCAGCCAAATCAGAGTGAAACTTGAGTTCCACCTAGAATCAGTATGTTTCTGGCCAAGAGCATCGTGTGCCTCGCCTTCCTGGCGCTGGCCAGCGCCCAGTTTGACACCAACTACGCCTCAGGACGCAGCGGCATGGTGCACCTCTTCGAGTGGAAGTGGGACGACATTGCCGCCGAGTGCGAGAACTTCCTGGGCCCCAATGGCTTTGCCGGAGTGCAGGTGAGAATTAGATGGCTCTAGTTCAACTCCCGGAAAGGATTGCTTACCCTTCATACCCCTTCAGGTCTCCCCCGTCAACGAGAACGCCGTGAAGGACAGCCGCCCCTGGTGGGAGCGCTACCAGCCCATCTCCTACAAGCTCGTCACCCGCTCCGGCAACGAGGAGCAGTTCGCCAGCATGACCCGCCGCTGCAACGCCGTCGGCGTTCGCATCTACGTGGACGTGATCTTCAACCACATGGCCGCCGACGGAGGCACCTACGGCACGGGCGGCAGCACGGCCAGTCCCAGCAGCAAGAGCTACCCCGGAGTGCCCTACTCCTCGCTGGACTTCAACCCGACCTGCGCCATCAGCAACTACAACGATGCCAATCAAGTGCGCAACTGCGAGCTGGTGGGCCTGCGCGACCTCAACCAGGGCAACTCCTACGTTCAGGACAAGATTGTCGAGTTCCTGGACCACCTCATTGACCTGGGAGTGGCTGGATTCCGTGTGGACGCCGCCAAGCACATGTGGCCCGCGGATCTGGGCGTCATCTACGGCCGCCTCAAGAACCTGAACACCGATCATGGATTCGCCTCGGGATCGAAGGCCTACATCGTGCAGGAGGTGATCGATATGGGCGGTGAGGCCATCAGCAAGTCGGAGTACACTGGCCTGGGCGCCATCACCGAATTCCGGCACTCCGACTCCATCGGCAAGGTCTTCCGCGGCAAGGACCAGCTGCAGTATCTGACCAACTGGGGCACCGCCTGGGGCTTCGCCGCCTCCGATCGCTCGCTCGTCTTTGTCGACAATCATGACAACCAGCGCGGACATGGAGCCGGTGGCGCCGATGTGCTCACCTACAAGGTGCCCAAGCAGTACAAGATGGCCTCCGCCTTCATGCTGGCCCACCCCTTCGGCACGCCCCGCGTGATGTCCTCCTTCTCGTTCTCGGACACGGACCAGGGCCCGCCCACCACCGACGGCCACAACATCGCCTCGCCGAGCTTCAACAGCGACAACTCCTGCAGCGGCGGCTGGGTGTGCGAGCACCGCTGGCGCCAGATCTACCAGATGGTGGCCTTCAGGAACGCCGTCGGCTCCGATGCCATCCAGAATTGGTGGGACAACGGCAGCAACCAGATCGCCTTCAGCCGCGGCAGCCGAGGCTTCGTGGCCTTCAACAACGACAACTACGACCTGAACAGCTCCCTGCAGACGGGCCTGCCCGCCGGCACCTACTGCGACGTCATCTCGGGCACCAAGAACGGCTCCTCCTGCACCGGCAAGACGGTGACCGTGGGCTCTGATGGACGCGCCTCCATCTCCATTGGTAATTCCGAGGACGATGGTGTCCTGGCCATCCATGTCAATGCCAAGTTGTAGGGTGTAGCAAGAGCAGGAACAGGGGATTCAAGCAGAAAATGTGAAACCCCAGCATTTAATTGAGATTACTACATTTTAATAAAGAGATTATTGCAAAAATAAGAATGTAATTTAATTCTTAAATGATGATTACCTGATATAAAGGATTAATTGTAGATATCAGCAAGCCAAACATATTCAAAGACATATTAAAATTAAAAGTCTTCCATCAGAGAAAAAAGAAATTAAATCGACAAAAATATAATAATGACATACAGGAATAATAAAATAAAAAATATACCTTTATAGGCTGCACATAAATCCCGTCCTATTGGTAAATTATTTTCCCCCACTCACCTTTAATAATTAATTTATCAAGCATACGCCGCGTAAGCCCAAAGCACACACATGGATGGAATAACAAGACATTAACACATTGAACAGCTCTTGGCTGGCAATTATTAACACATTAACAGGTCGCTACTTGGCTGATTTATTTGCACAATTCATAATTATAATATGCAGGCATCATCGGTAGGCGACACGTGGCACGTGAAAACAATATATGTACATATATGATATATACAGAAATACACCATTTGTTTGTTCAACGCAAGCATAAAAACAATGAATACATAATGTTGAAAAAAAGAAAAAAGAGGCGAGTGGACTATTAAATGTCAAATTAATTTTCATGCCATTAAATGCAGCAAGTGCTACGAAAAACAAATATAAACACAACAAATATAGAACAATCAAACGCAAGGACGCCCAATCAATGCGACCAATTCAAGGTTTTCCAAGCAAAACAAAGCAAGAACCCGGGGAAAATCGGGAGGGGAATATCAGGGGGGGAAAAATAGAGAAAAAAATCGAGAAGCGAAAACAAGTGCAGAAATGAAAGCAAAATACAGACCGAAAAAATGTGCATAAATATGCCGCAGAGCTTAGGGAGACCGGGGACTGGATTAAAGTCTTTGGGCCTCGTGTCTGAAGAGTGCACACATGGGCACAACGGCGCACCGAATAAATACGGCTACACAATTTATCCAGACGA
The DNA here is from genome assembly GCA_008042635.1 of Drosophila nikananu. Classification (NCBI taxonomy): domain Eukaryota; kingdom Metazoa; phylum Arthropoda; class Insecta; order Diptera; family Drosophilidae; genus Drosophila; species Drosophila nikananu. The sequence continues at coordinate 3,536 of VNJV01011424.1, forward strand.
GACTTTCCACTCTGGTCACACGGCCCATGGACCCCATACAGTTGCTCTTTTATTTGGCAACATGTATTTACATAGATTTACATTGAAAACACTTTAAATGCACGCCAATCAACGCCAGTCGAAGCTAGGGATGTCTATCGGTTCAAATATCGCCTTTAATTTCTAAAACAATTTTTAGCGGGTGACTTTAAAATGACAATAAAAGAAAGAACAAAAAAACAGAGTTAATAATACACGATTAAAAAGTATTTATTAATATATGGCTTTTAACTTTTAGGCAATAAAATAGATTGCAAATGAATATCGAATAACGATAAGCAATGCATCCCATATCGATCAAAGAATGCCTTTTCAAATCAACTTAATTAAATCGATAATTTAAAGGCACAAAAATAATCAAACAATAAAATATTATGATTAAAATAATACAAGAAAAAAGATTTAATAAAACTCAAAAATAATAAACATTAATTTGTTTCTTTTTATCCAAAAATTGATATCGACAGTCAAATATTTAGATGTAATTCGATAAGAACTCAAATATATCGACGTGTTCTGTCATCCCTAGTCTCAGTTAAGGTCCTGCAACTCAGGCCTTGGACCTGGGCCCAATTGTCCTAGGCGAAACATGGTTAAATGACATGAAAGACCGATGCCCCTTGGCCCAAAACAAAAGTGCAACGAGGTCGAGAAAGGCACACACAGCACACACACAAGCAAACTTTGTGGTTAAAACTAAAGTGGCCTTTTTAGCATTCAACAAATACAAATACAAAAAAAAAATATATATAAGCTCTGCAAAAGTGTCCAAAAAGTTGAATAGAGATGGAATTTCGTTTGCCGCCGCTTCTCTGCTCATCTGCATTTGGCCACAATTTTCGTTTTTCGGCTTCTTTTCTTTTTTGGCCTCTTTTTTAATATTTCAACACAATTTCTGCATCGCAATGGCTTTTGGCCACCAGGAGGAGAAATACATAGCGAAGGACTTTGGTTCCTTCGTGTCGCTCTGCGGTAATTTATGCATGCTGTTTGCGTTCTGGTGACTTTTGGCTTTTGTTGACCATAAAAATAAATAAAAGATGTCGCAAAAATGCTTTGACACGCCCATTACTTAAGCGAATAGAATTATATATAAAATATAATAATTTTACTTGATTTGAGACTAGTTTAGGGGGAGTGTTTTGTACTTTATATATGAGATTGAGATACATTTTTGGTTCGTCATAAAAGACAGTAAACTTACCATTTTTAATTATATTATTTGTTATAAAAACGTTGATACTTGTTAATATTTAATTATTTGTAATATTCATATAGTTCATATATATATATACAATTTTTTTTCATTATTAAAACAGCTGCCTACCAGTTCAAAATAATATTTTTTATTTATTTCTCATAGTGTTAAGTCATGCCTCAATAAGATGCGCCTCCCTATGCCTACTTTGTGATTCTCTGGCCTCATCCCTTTTAAGTCTTAACTGAAATTATTGCCAATGGGCCATGTTCCAAGGCCAGTTGGCCAAGTCCTTGGTGGCATCACAGACTCAGTCAGGGTCTTATCACTGAATTGGCAGTTAGACTTAATTGAATATTCAAATGGGTGCTGCTGGTTTCTGCGATTGGCAGAGCTTTTCTCTGCTTCACTTTAATTTAAAGCCAAGCATTTGCCATTGTTTTAAATTAAATTTGTGTTTAAGAACCGCAAGTAGAAAAAAGGGCTTAATTTTTTCAATTGAGAGCACTGAAAATTTTATTAATGTGGTCACACTTTGCTTGTCGTAATTAAATTATACAAGTTGAATTAAAAAAAAAAGAGAGTAGCCTGGTTAAGTATGGAAAATTTACATAAATAATTAACATAAAATCGCCATGTATTGTGGGCTTTGTGTTCAGTTCAAAGTGTTCAACTGAAAAAGTGCTTTTTAATGGCCAACACAAATTCCAAATTGACCATTAAATAATGCAATAGTTTTTGTTTAAACTTAAGTTGAGAAGTAAATTCCCAGTGGGATTAAGAGTGCTCTTGATTCAATGAACTGAAAGATTTAGTTTATTTTTATTTTATTTTATCTATAACTTGGCAGGGGAATTTTATATATTTTTTTCTACATCTAATGAAAAGTCTTCAAGTGAGTTTTACTTAAGCAAATTCTCCAAGACACATTTCCCCAGGCGAACTCAAGTGGAGTTGTGGCCGCCTCAGGATTACGTTGCAGTCAAACAATTTATTTGCATTTTCACAGTTGCTCCGAGTCCTTTGGCAACTAGAGTCTGCCTCTCATTCGTGTCCTTTTTCCGCCAGCTTGTTTAAGCCTTGAATAATGGAGATTGTGCTCGCTATTGCAAAATGCATTGATTTAAATATTTAAAAAAGCAAGAAAAATAAAATGGGAAAGACAGCTTTTGTTTAAATGCCTTTTATGTGAAATATTGAGCCGGCAGGCATTGGCAATCGGGCAATAAATCAATTGAAAATAACGCATGTGCATATTGAATTTTTGCCTTTGCTATGGCTCAAGGTTGGTGGGGTTGCGTTATTGTTTTTGTCCTGCAAGTAAAATCTGTTATATCCTTTAAAAAAAAATAAATGGTTTAAACACTGCTTTGGCGCGACTATAATTAGAGCGCTTTTTGCTTTCGCCTTCTTGTCCTTTGCCAACGTTAAGGGAAATTAATTTTCAGTTGTTTAAGGCTCTGACTAAGTGATACCCATGGGAAAGATATTTAATTTATATTTTTTTAGTTTGTCTTGTACTCAGTTTGATATTCTCAAAGAAAATATTTTCTTTTATAATGTAAAAGCTAGACAAAGATCTTAATCAACAAATCGAACTCAAATGTACCTCAGAAAACATTAATATTAATAATTAGTAAATAAAATATTTTAGTGCAAGTAAAAAACCCATTAACCTCCCGAGTATTACAGGGTTTCAACACCAAAGTCAGCATTTTTGTTTTGAAGTGGAAAAAAGCGTCCTGCCGCCTGGCAGCAAGTGTCGCCGTAGTATCCGGTGGTCGGCGACCGGAAATGGCATTAATGCCTAAGCTGTGCACCCGTCGCGTCTTTACATATATATGTACATATATAGCATTATATACATGTATAATTAAATGCGCTGGCGACGCCATTGGCGCCTCCGTCTGGGCAGTGCACCCTGCAAATAATTAGCTCGGAATCCTGTGAGTAATTAAGGTAAGTCAGCTGTTGCCCTCATCTCCGAGGCGCGCTGGATAAAAAATGGTGGGGCAAAAAGCGCCTTCCATTGTCAACGGAAATTAAAGTTTAATGGGACAACGAGCTCCCATTTTTTCTAGTTGAACATTTAATTTGCAAATGAGCTTGTCCCTGCTGGTTTTTCACTAACCATGTGTTCACAACACTTCAAGCTATTAAACTAGAATTTTACCAACTCGATGAGACACAAGCTGCACACGCTCACGCTGCACAGGAGGGGGTGTGGGAGATGAGAAAACTGTTGTGAAAACATGGAAAATTTCGAGCTTTTCATAGGGACACAGGGGGCAATTGTGTGTCTGTGTGTGTGTGTGTTTTTTTTATCATCACTGGCGTGTGAAAAGCAATTACAGAAGTGATTTAGAAAAATGTGCATAAAGAGAAGAAATATTTGTACAACCAAATCTATTCGGCCATATAGGTCAAGGGGAAAGGGTGACTAGGAATAATATAATGTGACAGCTGACATGTTTTTAGTATGAACTTCTGACTTTGAAGTACTTAAGTTGAAGATTATTCGGTGATAAGTGCTGGGGAATTTATTAAAGGCTTAAGCACACATATGAGCCTTATTTTAGGCAGTTCATTGGATTGCAAGATAGGTAAAATTAAATATAAAATAGATTTTTATTTGACTAGTATATAAAATAATTGTTCCTATCAATAATTTTGTTATTTATTGTGTTTAAGTTTGGGAAGACAGTTAATTTGGGAATTTAGATACCCTTTATTATATTCTTAAACTTAAACATCTTTTCAAAGCCCTTAGGGGATATAGAAAACGTTTTTTTTATATAAACAACTGAATCATAATAATTGAAATATAAAATTTGAGAAGGTAATCTTTTATAAATTAAAAAATATTTCTCTTTGACATTTATTGGGGCTCAAAATTTGCATTATTTTTTTTGAGGAATTTATGGCTAAAGTAAATACTATTAAGGCTTAAAAAGCACACAAAAACTTGTAATCAGTTCACAGAAAGAAGCCAATTATTATATTATTGAATGAATAGTTGTTGAAAAAATAGTTCTTATAAATTAATATCTAAGAAAACGCATAATTAAACAAAATGTGCTTTGATTTTAAACAAATTTGTATTTCCACACTAGTATTTAAGTATTATTGTTTTAACTGTCCTTTGTAACACTTTTTGTTGCATTTCTAATTAATTAAATTGTCACTTAAATGAAATGTTTGTCTCTCTGCCACTGTTGTGCGTATGCGTGGGTTTATTTACTGCCAAATGCAACAAACTGTTGCCAACAATTCATTGTTGTTCAATTAAATTGTGTTTGCTTATCTGTCCACTTCAATGGCACAAAGCCTTTTATCTGCACACGGTTTTTGCTCTCCAGATTACGTTCATTTATGGGCTGTAAATAATTAGTTGATTAAGCTGTGAAAGCCAGTAGCTATCAGGGAATGTGAAATATACTAAGCACTGTCTAGTCACACGCATATTTTTTCAACATTTTTCTTTATTTTATTTGGTTTGAACTTATGCTAAATCGTGGGTTTTTTTTGGTTCTTAGCGCTTTCTAATCAGTTAAGTCGTTTCCTTCGAGTTAAGCTTCCAATTAGTTTGCACAATAAAGGTCGATTGCCAGCACGAAATATTTTATACGATAACGCAAGTCGAATTAGTCACGGTTCCTATATAAAAATTCTATTCAGCGCACTTTCACAGACTGCACCTCCAGCCAGATGATGACGGCGGCTATGGCCAGATATATGGCCACGATCATGAATATCTGCAGGGGACTGGCCGTAAAGACCTGAACCACCAGCATCACGGTGCCCAGGATAAAGACGAAGCTCAGGAAGAAGACCATCAGGATGGTGGACCAGTTGCGGAACCAGGCATGCTTCCTCTCCGGCGGCGGCACAAAGATGGGCTTCAGGGGGCTGTACTCCTTCCGGTACTGGGTCTCGTAGCCGCTGGTAAAGTCCACCTCGTCGTGGGACATTCCCGGCATCGAGGAACTCGCCATCTTCTCATCCGTGTCCATTTCGAAACGCGTCCGCAGGTCGACTAAAAAAAACAAGAGAGTCTCGCTGCTCTCCGGACATTTTCACGGTTTGTACCCATTACTTGCAAAAAGAAAAGGTTTATTAGTTACTTGGTGAGGTAGGTACACTTACTTATCTAATAATAAGTTTTTCCCATTTACGAAAACTTAACTACAAATTTGAAATCCAGAAATCCCCTGCTGCGAACACTGGAAGGCCGTCAAGTTCGCGTTAGTGTCAAGTCACATTTACCGTATGCACGTCTGGAACGCTTTCCAGCGGCAGAGAGAGAGAGAAGTCCTTTTTAGACTGGAAAAAGTGTAATAATACCTCAAAAAACAAATAATTCATTAAAACAAAGTTCACTTAATTTTGAAAAGACAGAATTAAGAACTGAAATCATATAATTCACCTTCACCTTTTAATTGAAGAGTGGGGAAATAAAAAGAAAACTAAATAATGAATTGTGCGAGTGCGGAAAATTAAGAAACATAAGAAGGAAAGGCCAAATAATTCAAGAAGAAAAAAAGGATATTACAAATTTGGTAAGTGAAATATACATGTAATTATTTTATTTATTTAATTAAAATTATCTTAAACTTGTAATTAAAAGATTGTGGTCTTCGGTTTATGGGTTTCCCCAAATTAATAAGCTGTGTGGTAATAAGCTTGTAATAGGGTACTTAAAAGCCCAGTCCCTAAATTTTTATTTTTCTTGATTACCAATCAGCAGTGCCGAGCAACTGCGTTATTATCGCCACCTCCAAAAAGGTGTTAATTGGGGCAACAACAAAGCAGGCAGAAAACGTCAAGAGCTGACAATCTTTTTGTGTCGCTTCTGAGTCAGATAAGATATCTCTCTATACTCGAAGACGTAGGAGACCCGTCAACGAAGAGCAGAGAATCCCAGAGTGACAAGAAAAGTACACGAAAATAAGAGAATGAAAACTGAAGATTAAGTTCTTGGAACTTGATTATATTTATTTTTATCAATTTATGAAATCCATCAATACCAATATCTATTAGTCCCGATAACAACTCTTTGAGAAAAGTCTGAATTTTAAGACTTAGTATTACCAAGTATTACCAAGTATTTTCAGTTTTAGTGCTCTTTGACTCTCTTAAAAAATAAGCTCTTATTTGGGTTTGTTTTCTTTTTTTGTACACTTGTAAAAAACATTTCAGTTTAATAAGGGGTTTATGATTATAATTCCTATAACGATTTTGGGTATTTAAAATTTACATTAAAAGTCTAAGGATATAAAACCACAAAAATATATGAATGTCATGACATTTTTTTTTAATAAAATAAAAATTGATAAATTAATAGATAACAAATGTGCTCTAAATTGAATAGTAAACAAATTGAAGAAATAATAAATAAAAATAATATAAAGTAAGTATGCAAATACATTGTGAATGTATCGTGCAATGTAGCCAAAAGCTGATAGGATCGACTTCTGGGATTATTTATGTTTTGGCAGAAGTCTTATGGAATACGAGACTCTGCTGAAATCTCAGTTTATCCCAAGCCTTGGAACGGAAAAGACCTAAATCGAAGCCTTGCAGTGGAAAATATTTAAATAAAACAAAGAATAATGAGGTAAATAAGGAAATAAGAAGATGTTAAATTTTAGAATTGATTAACAATCTTTAAAAGAAGTGATGACAAAAATGTTTTACTGGAGGAAGACTGCTACAAGATCATTGAAGTGGATATCGTGCCTGAAAATAATGAGGAAAATTCTAATAATTTCGAGATTGTTTTGCCCCAACAAGAAGATCGTCGCTACCGATTTTTGCAGAACTGCAACAGTGTGGCCTTGTGGATGTGCGTTCTCTATAACTTGTGTATGGTTTTGCTACTAGTTTTTGTATTTGTTTACAGGAAATTAAATTAAAATGTCTTCAAAACCGAAAGTGTTCTAAATTTTAAATAACTACTGCCATCAAAGGAGACCTCATCCAAAGCCGCCTACTGATCTGCGGCCATTAAATGTACTTAAACTTTGCTCTTTTTGAGTTCCTTTTTTATTGCGCCAAACAATTTAAGTTGTTGACAAAGTCATCAGCATGCAGCAGGCAGCGGCTTTCAGAGAAACTGCAGCATCAGCGGAAAAAAGAATATAAGAAGTCGGACAACTTGCCGCTGTTGCATTTTTAGTTTCTTCCCGACAAAACTTTTATATTGTTGCACAATCAACTCGATGCTTTTTTTGCCAGTCAACAATTAGGCAAATCAGTCAGAAGAAATATTGTTTATTTTCTTATTCAGAGATATTGAGATTTATCATCATACTTTTCAAAGGTATATTTTTCCGCATTTTATCTGCAAATTTGTTTAACTTTATGTGAACTTTTATATCAGCGCAGTTAATCTGTTCTTAAAACGACGCCCGTAAATCTATAAGCCCTGCCCGATTGTGGCACCTTTTTGGGCCTGGTCTCATTATTCAAATCTAAGTCGCAGCTTAAAGTAAAAGCAGGAGTAAAAAATGCAAAAATAAAAGCAGGAAAAAAAAAGAATCAAAATTCATGAGGCGATGCGCGCGAATTATAGCGACTTACTTGATGGTTTAAAGGCGCTCCTGCCGCCGCCTTTCAGTTTCGCCCACTTTTCCCCGCCAAACATGTGTTTGTTGTTGCAAACTTTTTCCATCAAAAGTTTCGGCTTTCGATACGCCTGCTGGTGGCAGCTTCTGGTTTTACCTCAGATTCCCTATCCAGCTAGGGATTGTGTGTTGGAAAATGAAAGTTTTGAGTTGGATATCGAATTCTAATCGAGAAATAAGTTTTTTAAATATCAACTAATATCGATAGTTTGAAAATAAGTTTTAGTTTATTTTAAAATATTATTTAATTAATTATCCAAATAAAATATCAAATTTCTTACCCAACTTAAATTCGATTAATATCGAAAATTGAAAAAGAAATTACATTTTCAAACGATAAGAGTAGTGGGTAATTAATGCAAACACCATAGCCGATGATATATAAATATACTAGCGGACCCGGCAAACTTTGTTTCGCCCCTTATTGTTGTTTTACTTAGTTCTATAGTGATAATAATACGCAGATAATTTAATATATATTTTTTTTTTGATTCCATTCCATCTTCAATCAATTAAATTTTTGTTTCAATAAGACATGGATAGTTGTGAACTATGAGGAAATTGCAATAAAACAAAACACTTACATGAAATACGATCTCCAAATAAAGTATCCAATTTGATTTTCAAAAGCACAAAATTGAATGAAAGATAAAAGCATGTACGCTTGCACTCCAAAAGCACAAAATTGAATGAAAGAGAAAAGCATCTACGCTTATACTCCAAAAGCTCAAAATGAATAAAAGAGAAAAGCACGCACGCTAGCTCTATTTAATTTTTTTGGTTCAATTATATGAACTGTGTAAATTATGTTGATCGTGCATTTGAGGTTAAATTCACCACCTTCTCCTCCTTCGCCTTTCTCCTTCTCCTTCTTCTTCCTCCTCCTCCTCCTTCTTCTTATTTTTCTTCCTTATTTTTCATCCTCCTAATTCTTCATCCTCCTCCTTCTTCTTCATCGTCCTCTTTCTTCCTCCTCCTCCTCCATCTTCTTCATTCTTCGTCTTCTTCTTCCTTCTTCTTCTCCGCCCTCCTCTTCTTCATCGTCCTTCTTCTTCTTCCTAATTCTTCTTCATCCTCCTCCTTCTCCTTCCTTCTTCGTCTTCCTCATACTTCTTCTATTTGCGCATGTGGTGCGCAAAAAACAGTTATTTGGTGACTGCAAGAAACGGTCAACTGTTATTTGCGAGCTCTGGTTAGAATCATTTGGAGTTAACAGATAATTGTG
>VNJV01011426.1:0-30801 GCA_008042635.1 Drosophila nikananu
GGGGGGGGGGGGGGGGGGGGGGGGGGGGGGGGGGGGCGATAAACAAGTGTCTGGCCAGATGTGTGTGTGTTGCATGTGTGTGTGCCCGGTGCTTTGCATAGATTGTCCACTTTAGATTAAGCCATGAATAATTTATGTGCGTCTCTTATGATTTTAATTGTTTGCAATGGCAGCTCAACAACTCCACCGAGCCACCGAGCAACCCTCCCCCCAGCCCTTTCTTATATTCCTTTCAAAGCCAAGGAAAAGGCGGGGATGGGGCGGCGGGCAAGCGGACAAGCGGACAAGCGAAAGCGGAGGCAAAAACAAAGTAGCGCCCCAAAAGCAAATGCAAAACAATACAAATTCATCTACACAAAGCCTCGAGACTGGACTTTCCAGGCTGGAGTAAGTCTGGCTGTGTGTGTGTGTGTGTGTGGAGTATCTGTGTGAACCGCGTATCTGTGTATCTGGCATTGGTCTGCTTATGTTTCTGCCTTTCTGAATCGGCCTTCTTCCCAGGCCATTCATTCATTTCAGTCCCCTCTCAACGCAGACATTTGCATTTCCCCACAAAATATACACACACATCCGTATACATATATATTTTGTAGAGGTGTGTGTGTGGCGCTTAACCCTCGAGTGCCGGGCACCCCGCTGGCTCAACTGGTTGACCGTCATCCTCCTCGGTCGTCTGTCGTCTGGCATCGTTCCATTTCGCTTCTTTCTCAAAAATTATATGAAAATTATACCAATTCAACTCATAAAATTTTTTCAGCTTAATAAATTTGCAGACATTTTGTAAGGGAGCAGAGTGCTGGGAACTTGGAACTTGAAACAGGGTTCATTGTCGTCATTGGTCTCTGCGTTCTGCATTCTCATGCAAAATGGTCAATTCCAAAGTGGCTTTAAGGCCCTTTCCTCCTCCGCTGCCTTCTTCTGGCTTTTTATATATATAGAAACACGAGTACATTGTACATTGGGGGAGCGTTAACCAGACGCAGTTGCCTCGCTTAAACGAAGCTCATAAATTTGCCTCAAACAATTTCCACTCTTTTTTTTTTTTTGTGTGCTCGTCCAGCCACTTTAACCGTTTTCATTTCCCATATTTTCCTTGGCTTTTTTTGGGGGGGAAGTCGATTCCGGTGGTGGGAGGCGGGAAAAGCCTGGGTTTCACTTTGTTTGGGGGATTTTTTTCATGAACATAAGTCAGGTGAAACCGAAATGGCAATAAATCAGACAATCCTTTGAAATGAATCATGCTTTTAGAGGGGTTTTTTTTGCATCCTTACTGAATGTTAGTTATTTATGAAAATATATATTTAAGGTAATACTTGTAATTACTTAAGAGGGGAATATAATTTCTGCTACTCCGATAACTTGACATATTTAAGGCATTGGGAATTATACCCAATTTTGTAATAAAAAGTATGGTAAATTGTGTGAAATTGTTCTTTAAACAAGTACTTCATTTAAATAGGCAACAACTTAGCTTAGTTAAGAATTGCAAATACACCCAGTTTTAAAATTAGAAGTATGGTAATTGGTCTGAAATTTATGAAAACAGAACCAGACAAATAACTTAAATAGCGAATAACCTAGCGTAGTTTAGCTTATTATCTTGCAAATGTCCATTATTCTTTCCCTAAAACTTTATCAAAAAATCCAGTGATATCCATCCATGGACTGTCAATCTTTCGAGTGCGATCGACGGTTGAAACAACAGACTTCAATCAAGATCTTACCTCCCATTTTCCAGCCCATTTCCATGGACTGGCAAGTGTCTGTTTACGTTGGCTCCCGGGTTCATTCATTCGATGGCTCCCAAAACAGAGCCCCGGATATATCTCTATATGTGTGTGCGTTTGGAGCTATCAATCAATCAAGCGAATTGCAATGAATTTTGATCAATATCCGCTGTTCGGAGGGGAGAAAAAAAAAAACAGCAATATGTTTGCTACTTACAGCTGGCCATAATTCACGATTTGGCCGAATGATTGACGCCGTGTGTGTGTGTTGATTTCGAACTCCAAATTCGGAGAGATGCCAAGATTTAGAGTTCCTCTGGCGGGGACCACCTGCTGACAGGAAACTTTGGCTATTTTCCTAGGGATGCCAGAGTGACAAAGGAAATGAAGGCTTTGAAACTTTTCTGAAGGAAACTTCTTAAAGCTCCGGAAGTTTTATGTTTTTGGCTGTGCGTAAATCGCTCAAGAAATCAGCTCAAGTGGAATAAGTTGTGGCTGCTGCTCACTTGGGCCTCGGTTAACACTTTCGCCCCCAAGGCCCTGCCTCGCCTCGACTCCGTTTCGTGGGTTAACTCCGCACCGAAAACAAATTGATTTCGGATGAGTCCATTGCCATTGATGGAAATAGTAGTTGTGTGTATGCGCCGCCGATGATTTCGGATTTCGGATTTGGATTTCGAGTGCCGCCTCCGCCAATCGATATCCGAGAATGGATACAATGGGATCAGTAGCTGTGGCTGTGTAGCCACCGTGTGTTTACCTTTGCCAATAAATTCACTTAATTGCCGGGAAATAATCATAAAGCAATCGGCCGTAATGCGGATGGGATACAATATCCACACACTCTTCGAGTGTTGAATTTGTGGCCCTGTTGAAAGTGTAACTCAGAAATGGTTTGGAATTATGTTGAAATCGATTTTCCAGGCAATTTATGCGGCGTCGAAACCTTTAGTTTTGGGATTTCAATTGGGCAACAGAGTGCTGCTCCTCTCCCAGTTGGCCATTCATACAATGCCACGTGTCTGATGTATATATGTACATAAGATGCTTTCAAATTTATTGTAAAAATTTTATACCGAATTTCGATCTACTATGCCATTTTCCACGAAGCTTTTACACAGCTGGAGCTACTTGGGTGTCCGCTGTGCATTGTTCCTGGCAGGACGACACTTTTACAGGCGGCATCCTTCCAATACGCGGGTGGTCATGGATTTTCCCACTCTTCCCCAGCTGTGCTCGTACTTTAAACCGGGAAAATAGATTCGAAACTGTTTAATAAAGTTTTGAAAATAGATCCGAAACTGTTTAATAATGTCTTGAAGAAGCGGTGCTCTCCACAGGTTGTGTTGTTTAGTGATTTTAGCAGTTAATCCAAATTTTATTTAAAGGAATTTCACTTCCCACACTTCACTTTTCAAATACTTTCATTCACTTCTAGATTAGCGTTTTGCAGGTAAAGTACCTTTCGGTGTCCCTGCTGTTTGTCCGTTTAAGAGTCTTGTTTTAGCTAGTGCGATTTCGACATTGGTTAGTTATTTCCCCTGGAGTCGTCGTCGCCATCTGCCGGCGTCAAGTAAATTAGCCCGAAGCCGGAATAATTCGATCGATTGCAGGCACAAATCCCACCGGGGGAATGAGGAGTATGACGGAGGAGGAGGACTGAACGGAAAGTTATGCTGAGTGATTCCGTGTAATACATCAATAAATTACCCACTCTTACGGCAATGGTGGGGCTCATGCAAAACTCTTTCGGGGTTCCTACCCGGCTACCCGTCGGGACTCAACGCCAAAACCCAACGCCAAATGCCCCGCCCAAGTCCGAAATATCCAAATTTCCCACTCCAGCCTCCCACACGCGGCAAATCCAGATCAGAGGGGCTACTATTTTAAGTTATACGCGGACTAACCATATGCGCCCTGTTCATTTATTCAACGTCTAAAATTGCGACACGCCGCTATTCATATATTCAAAAATTTATCATAAAGTCTGACCGGGCGCTCCTTACGTGACGATCCGTCCATATAGCCGGCTATATGTCATGGAAAATTACACTGCGCAACTTTGGATTTATACGGGGGATAATTTGGCACAGTCGCAACTTATTTATTTATTCACAGAAATCAATATAAACACCACCCTGCAACACAACTTAAGTTCGTATGTAATTAGCTCCCTAAGTCAGGATCTCTAACTTGTTGAGCAGTGTGCTCTACGGTCCCGGAAAATACGGGAAAATGTAACGTAACTTACACAGACTTTCTTCCCCCTTTCGTTGCCAGGGTGCAGTCCATGAGCAGACTTCAGCGGCAATCGGGATCAGGAGGTGAGCGCTTCCGATCGAGGGGATAATGTGTTCAATATTTCGCAACCGCATCAATTACCGTGGGACTGGCGGCACCAGGAGCGGCAGCGGGGAGCGGGACAGGGACAGGGATCGGGATCGGGAGAGAGATCGGGACAGAGACCGGGATCGGGACAGGGACAGCCTGCTGGCCAAGGAGCTGGATGCGGATAGCAATAACAATGGCACCGAGGCACCGCAGGTGCAGGAATCGGAAGTGGGAGTGGAAGCAGCTGCCGCCGATTGCTCCGACACGGAACGAGAGGGGGAGCAGGAGCAGGAGCAGGATCAGGAGCTGGACAACAGCAACGAGGCGCTCGATCTCTCGGTGATCTCGGCCAGCGGCCGGGGATCGCTGCCGGGCAGTGGTCACGTCTCGCTGGAGGCTTTACAACATACCAAAGTGGCGGTGGCCCAGTTCGCGGCCTCAGCGCTGTCCGGCGGTGGCGGAGGTGGTGGCCAGTCCGCCGACCTGGCCATGGTGCAGTCCACCATCTTCAATGTGCAGCGACAGCATCTGATGCAGCTGCAGCTCATCCAGCATCTGCAGAGTCAATTGAAAAGGGCCGAGGCCGTGGCCCTGGGCAGGCCAGTCCAGAGCGACGAGGAGGAGGATGAAGCGGAGACCGAGCCGGAAACGGAGCCCAAAGAGGAGCCTAGCAATGGCCTGAAGGAGGAGGCCCAGGAGCAGGCGGAGGAACAGGAACAGGAGCGTGAACGGGTACCGGAGCTGGAGGAGAGTTCAAAGACTGACAAGGCGACGACTGAGGAGAGACGAGTGCCGGCGGAGTTGGAGGGCTCCGACTACCAGCCACTGATGTGCGACATCAGCTCGAGTTTGGCCTCGAGCATCATCACCAACCACGATCCCCCGCCGGCTCCCAATGAGCCCAACTGCCTGGAGATGCTGCAGCGCCGCACGGAGGAGGTCCTCGACTCTGCCTCCCAGAGCCTGCATGCCGCCCAGCTGCAGGAGGAGTACTCGGAGTACGCCTCCAAGGAGGCCCAGAGCCGCGGCGAGATATTCAAGCATCGCTGCAAGTACTGCGGCAAGATCTTCGGCAGCTACTCCGCCCTCCAGATCCACCTGCGCTCGCACACCGGGGAGCGGCCCTTCCACTGCAACGTCTGTGGCAGCAAGTTCACCACCAAGGGCAACCTGAAGGTCCACTACCAGCGGCACACGCAGATCTTTCCGCCGATGCTGCTGCCCCCGGGAGTGCCGTCCGGACAGGGACAGGGTCAGAGTCAGGGACAAGTCCCAGCCGAGCAGTTCCCCATGCGACTGCCCTTCGTGCCCCCAGCGATGCCGGCGGGTCAGGAGCAGGTGCCACAGGTTCAGGCAGAAGAGCAGCAGGAGGAGATCAAGCCGGAGGCGCCAGCCCAGCAGGCTGAAGATCTCAGCAAGCCGGCGGCGAGGGAAAAGGAGAAGACGCAGGAGAAGGCTCACTCGCCGGTGGCGCGTGCCAAGACCCCCAAAGCGGTGACACCCGAGATGAAGCCCAGACCACCGCCACCCATCCCAGCTGAAGCCTCACCCGAAAAACCCGAAAAGGAAGCTGCTGCCCCCAAGCCCGCAGTGACTCCTTCTCGCCGGAACGGGTCCGTACGCAAGCGACAAACCAGCAGCGCTGGAAGTCCGCCGCAGGAGGACAGGGAACGTGATCTCGCCGAGCATCTGCACATAGCCAAGCTGGTGAGACGCTCCTCCGCGAGCAGAGAGCCCCAGCAGCCGGCCGAGTACTCGCTCGCCCAAATGGAGCGCATCATCGACAAGTCGTGGGAGGACCTCATCGAGATTGACAAGACCTCGGAGACCTCGAAGCTGCAGCAGCTGGTGGACAACATCGAGAACAAGCTGACCGATCCCAACCAGTGCATCTTCTGCCAGAAGGTCATGTCCTGCCGCAGCTCCCTGCAGATGCACATCCGCACCCACACCGGCGAGCGGCCCTTCCGCTGCAAGATCTGCGGCAGGGCCTTCGCCACCAAGGGCAACCTGAAGGCCCACATGAGCATACACAAGATCAAGCCGCCGATGAGGAGCCAGTTCAAGTGCCCCGTGTGCCACCAGAAGTTCTCTAATGGCATCATCCTGCAGCAGCACATTCGCATCCACACCATGGACGATGGTCAGGGTGGTCAGGGAGGTGCTAACCCAAATCCCGGCGAAGCTGAGCGGCTGGGCATCGAGGATCAGAACTCAAACAAGTCCATGGGCACTTCGGACACCCTGGACTTTTCCACCACCATTTCGGATCACTCGGGCCAGAGGTCCGAGTCCTCGCAGGGCGGTGACTTTGATGAGTTCATGACCATGGATAGTACGGATGACTCCAGGGATAATTCAAGTGCGGCCACGGCCACGCCTCATCCCTTGGAGAGAGATAGGGAGAGGGATAGGGAGCGGGATAGGGAGCGGGAGCGAAGGCCACCCCACGATGGCTCCGATGAGAGATCGCACTCCAATCCTGACGCCCTCGCCGGCGGTCGTTCGGAGAGCGGCGACATGCCCGCCATGGATCTGTCCTCCCCCTCGTCAGCTTCTGGACGCATTTTCGGCGCTGCTATGGCCAATGGTTCGGCCTGTGGGGGATCGGGAATGCCCAGTATGCTGGGCATGCCCATGCCCCCGAACCTGCTGCTCATGGCGGCCGCCCGCGAGGAAATGCATGCCCTGGGCCAGGCCCATGCCAAGTTCCCGCTGCTGCCCTTCGGTCCCCTGGGATTTATGGGTGAGTTTTGAACATTGCAATCATATTTTTATAAGAAATATAAAGGGAAGATACTCTTTCCTTAAAGGAGATTTAATTGGCAACAGAGTAAATTAATTTCAAGTCAAGAGATTTGTTTAAATATAAACCCAAACATTGGAGTACATACATATCCATCCGTGACATTAACTTGGCTGTGCGTCTGTGCTTCTGCGCTTCTGCGAGATGACAAAGTCCCTTTGTCTGCCACCTTTGACCCCGTCAGCGTTTGCCACTCCGTCGGCGATAAATCTGCAATTCTGGCTGCGACATAACTCAATTGGACCGGCACAAAGCAGCCGTTCGAGGAGAAGCACTACGCCCAGCTCCATTCCCCAGTCCTATGCCAAATTCCGCTGTTTTTATTTATAAACATTTGGCGCATTCCCGCGATCGAGCAGCGATCTGTCGCCTCATTATGTCACAACCTCTTTGCGCGGATGGATATTTATTATATCTCCGATTGCCGCCAGCACGTGGCAGCGGAAATGATGTGTCCCCTTTGGTGACCCCAACCGAGAGAGTAACTCTTTGTCTTCATTCACAGGCCTGCACCCGCCCCCCAATGTGTGCAATCTCTGCTTCAAGATGCTGCCCAGTTTGGCCGCCTTGGAGAGTCATCTGCAGAGCGAACATGCCAAAGAACCGGCCACGGGCCATGCCGCCCACCGCCCACACTGCAACGAAGCTGGAAGCCCATACGGTGCCAAGGTGAGTGTTAAGGTTTATAAAAGGGTTATCTTTAAGAGCTTCAATACAGGAAGTATTCCCCTTAACTTTAATATATTAATCTTAAACTATTAAGTCCCATCTCAGTGCCTTTCCCTTTCTGGCGCAACCACTAATCACCTCCTTAGCGTTCCCTCCTGCAACGCATTCCCTGCCCCCAAATATGGAGGCACTTACCTCACATTCACCCAGCTTAATCCCAGCTTTCGCGCTGAGAACTAAGGCCATCTGGCCGCGGAGTGAGATGCTGAATCAACTCCATCGATGCCTTGGTCATGATTAATTAAAATGTTCACGGGTTCAGTCGTCTTGATTTGGCCAAATATGGCCGGGAGCTGCTTGGCCCCTTTTGTGGCCGCGACCATACAAATTATGAGCACATTATTAATTGCCCGGCGTGTTCGCCTTTCTTATGAAGAAATTGTGGCCAACTTGCATAGTTTTGCCTTAATTGTAAGGCGTTCCGCTTTGCGGCCTACCAACTTGGAAACGCGACCTCCAGCTCCCAGACTCCCTCCTCCCCGAGGTTCATCTTTAAGTGCCCCGGATTACAATGCCCAACAATGCCAATTATTTATTAAAGTGCGTTTGCTGTTCTCCGTTGAGGGTTAGATGGGGGGACTGGGGCTGCTCTGGCCATAATTTAAGTACAAATGTGAGTATTAATATTTATTTCTAGACGGGGCCGGCACTGCGGCATTGTCTCTCTATGACTAATGATATCGTTCATTATGGCAAACATTCTTGGAGAATTTCCAAAACTTAAAGTGAGTGCCTTGAAACAGGGACGGAATTGAAGGGGTTCGTTGAAAGGGGCAAAGAAATGGTAAATTACTTAAAAAGACTAGTTTTTCTATTCAACAAATCATTTTTTTATTTGTATTATTAAGAAATTACCGCTAAATTTTGATTAGCTGTAGCAGCTGAAGGCCTTAAGCTAGTTATATACATTTTTGCCATTAAGTGTGTACAAGTGAGGTTATTAATTAAATTTTATGATTTTGATTACTTATTATTTTGCTTTGCAACAATAATTTTATTTAATTTATAACTAAAAAAGAATATAGCTACTTGTTTGTTTTATTTTTAAGGAAATTAGGGAAATAGAAGGCTTGGGATAGTTTTTTGGGATTCAGGGAAGTGCTATTCATTCCTAAACCTCGGTTTTCAATAATTTTATATATAATTTATATAATTTTAATTGGATAATTGACCAAGTAGGTCAATTAGACTATTATAATCACTTCTATAAATAAATCTTCCATCAATTTAATTAATTTATCTATTTGGTTCATACATTTTTAGAAGATTAGGGTGACATTGCTTTTAGGGGCTTAGAATTCTAATATCAACACCCCAAGCTTGGAATTGTGAGAGTATAAACCTTATTTTTTTTATTAAGATATAGTTTAGTTGGAGAAAAACAATATATAACAAAATATCCCTTAATTTAAACTATTATTTCCCTTAACCTTATGCGTTTTCCCAGCCCCAGCTCCGCCCTGAAGCGCTCCTGTTTTGGCCTTCTGCCTTTTTAGTCGAAATGAGAATGCAGTGTAAATGTCATAACATTTTTAGTTGGTAATCAGCAAGTGCCCCCGGAATCCCTCTCTGCTCTTTTCCCTTTGGCAGAGCCAGACAGCCGTTGTTCTTGCTTTTCCTCACTTCGGGACGCGGGATGATGAGGACCCAGCCACGTTCCGTTTTGCTCGCTTAGCACATTGTTGATGATCTAGAGCAGACGAACATGGGATCGGGTTGGAGTGGGGAGTAAAGGACACACATATATGAGGGGGGATACAGTTTCTGTTTGGAGGCTGGGAATCGGCAGCATCATCTTTTGGGGCTTGAAATTTCTAAATGATTCAAAAATCTTAAGTAATTACGAGAAAGCATTATGATGATGCGAAATTTACGACTCCGTCTGGTATGTCCCGGGCCCCTGGATCGGCGGAGGGGAAATTCGGGGAGTCTGTCGAGGAAAAGTGAAGAGAAAAAAGATACAGAAGGCCTGTGCGCCGGATCGGTGGCGGTGTGTGCGATGCATTCAATGCAAATAAATTATGCTACGCCTTATGCAAAATTATTTAATCTTTTGTTTGTCGCGTCTGCCGGGGGGACGCTGCGCGGCATGCATGTAGTTCCCTCTCGCACCGAGCAATTGTTTTGCCATAAAAATATGAGAGACCCGGCGGCATCGTCTGCCCGAGATAATTAGTTGCCATAATAACACGCGATGGCATAGAATAATTGTGAATTATATGAGTTTAAGACACTAGCGAGGGGCGCGAGTCTGAGGCGGCGGCGGTATTAACGGAACATTTAACCGAAAATGCACAGAAATTAGCGCCCGTCGCGAATGCATCTTTGTAACTTTGTATCTCTCATCATTGCAGCTCACTCTCAACCCAAATCTGTTTGCAAAGAAGCTGCCTTCGACGGGCGGCGACAAGCTGCCGCCGGAATCGTCACCCCGCCCGATGTCACACAGCTCGGAAGTAGCCACAGCAGTCAAAGAAGAGCAGCCCGATCCGGATCACCTGACCCTGGAGGAGGTTGCCCCAACGGCGGCGGGTGAAGGCTCTGGTGGTGGTCCTTCTGGCTACCCGCAGGAAGCCGGCGATGCCGAGCAGTCGCTGATGAAGATGCAGCTACGTAAGTAATTCATAACTCTTAACCCCTTTGGATTTTCCTCATTTTCCACCCACCCATCTAGATGCCCATCGCTTTCCGGCCAGTCCACTTGACTTTCAGCAGGCTCTGATGTCCGCCGGTCCGCCCAGCTCTAGCCTGGATCCGCCGGTGAACAACAAGCACTTCTGCCACGTCTGCCGGCGGAACTTTAGCTCGAGTTCCGCCCTCCAGATCCACATGCGAACCCACACGGGCGACAAGCCCTTCCAGTGCAATGTCTGCCAGAAGGCCTTCACCACCAAGGGGAATCTCAAGGTGGGCTTAGAGGGAGTTCTTTGTTGGGTTTTTTTCACCCTTCGAAACTGTTTTCCCCTTGAAATTTTCATTGATATTGCTTGCAGGTACACATGGGCACGCACATGTGGACGAATCCCACTTCGAGGCGTGGACGTCGCATGTCCCTGGAGCTGCCCATGCGTCCTGGCCCCAACCAGGGCGCTGGACATCCAGGAGGATCGAGTGCCGAGCAGGAGTTTATGCAGCGAAGGCCAGAGCTTTTCTTTCCCTACCTGCCGCCCTTTTTCAATGGACTGCCACCAAAGGTGAGTTCAAGTTAAGGTTCTTTTTGGATATATAATTAAATTTTAACTTGTTATATATAACAAATAATTTTTCTGTTAGGTTATGAACTATTTTTACCCTTGACTCCTTTTTTCTCTCTCTCTTTGCAGCCTGGTGAACTGAGTCCCGGCGCCTTTCCCAACATCCCGCCGCCGCCCTTTGCCAACGGAGCCAAGTATCCCTATCCACCTGGTCTGCTGGGCTTCCCGGGTTTTCTGGGACAACACCCCTATGGCATGGATAGGCGGAGCAGCAGCAAGTCACCCACGCCAGAGCCTGCCCAGAGTCCCTCGCTGAGGGAGGAGGAAATGATGGCCGGCAGCATTTGGCATCCGCTGAGCAGGATCAAGGTGGAGGGCAACCGGGGCGAGGATCTGCTCCCAGAGCAGGATGACCAGGCGGAGGCTGAGACAGAGGCCGCCGGGGGTGGAGACTTGGAGGAGTCGGAGTCAAGGGATGGCGAGAAGTAACTGATGCAGAGAGGCAGTCTTCGATCGAATCTTAGTCTTGGAACACACATGGTTTTTGTGGAGTACATATCTTGAGCATTACCCTACGCTAAGCTTCAACTAGCACCGAAACACACACCCTCACACATATACGAATATATCCTTTGTGTCTATATATTTATATATATAAAATAGTACGTTAATTGATAGCGATCTTCAAGGCATTTAAATGCATTAAGTGTAGCCGGTAAGTTGTAAAAAAAGGAAGGTCGAGGGGGACGACTCCTCCTCGACCTCGGATCAGGCGGGCTGCAAGGTCAGAACTTAACTAATTTTATGGCTATACCTAGATAATATACATAAAGTACATATACAGATAAACATACACGCAATGTAAACTGTGGTAGTTGCATATAAAAAAAAATTGAGAACCGCGAGGAAAATGATCAAAAATAAAGCCGGCGTGCGAAATTGCAAAGAGAAACTTGTGACTTTTTGACACCGCTCTTCCGGGAAGTGGGCAGCATTCCGTTTGGGGGGACTCCCTGCCCCACAATGGATTCAATAAATTCATGCAAATTGGCAGCTTCGGTAAGTGCGTCGTCGTCTTGGTCTCCTTCGATCGTGCCCCATGCCACGCGCAGGCCATTCATCATCCCATTCCCTGCGGAGGGCGGAGAACGCCCTCGCCTCGCCCCTAAATCTGCCCCAGAAGTGTAACACACACATCCTCACAGCCCAGCAGATGTTCGCCTTTTGATTCATTTGCCCAGACGAATTTTCGGGTCGCCTTTTGTCTCGCATCCAAACTTTTAATTATTCCCTTGTCATTTTTGGCGCAATCTCCTCTAGCGACGACGGAGACAATGCAACAAATAATAATTTCTAGAGCGCAACAACTTGATGTCGCCGCGAATTATAAATGTTGGCCGAGGAATATGACAGGCGTTGTCTGGCGGGAAAACAAAAGACTCTCGACCTAGACGGACACGGATATTTTAGTTGAGCTCTTTGACAAAGGAAAACTTTGCAAAGTAATATTATAGGGGATTATAGTGCGACATTAGCAAGATATTCACTCTGTCTAGATATTTGTTTAGTTAGAAATATGCATCTTTCAAGGCAGAAAAGCTCTTTGATTAATAATAATTAACAAAAGGTGGTTTTCAAGACGAAGCACCTAGCAGAAAGGCTTTTAATCTACGATAAATAATAATTTTTAACCCCAGATTTTCTCCTTTTTAAGGATGTTATCCCCTCAAGTTCCTTACTTTTCCCTTCCCTTAAACAATCCCTGCAACTGTCGCCTATCAACTTCCCCATAAACACCTCTAAAACATTGCAACCCTCTGCTCTCTTTCCTCTCCCTCCTGACATGTGGCATTTTGCTAGCAATTCCATTTCACATTTTCCATTTTCCACAATGTTGCGCTTTTCCTGAGAAATTTAGCTCATTTCATGGACGCACATATTTCATATGCGGCCGTAAAGTGTGCGATGTCTAGAAAGGGGTGCAAAAAAAGTGCGGGACTATTAACACAGCCCCACGGCTGTGGCTGGAGCCATTAACTCCGCGGAGTCCGCGTGGCCTCCTGCATCGAAATGAGCGATGAGAAATTGTGCCATGTCTGTGCAGTGCGATTTCAAGATCAGACATCATTTTCATGATCATAATTCCGCCAGTTGGCAGCTGTACGTCGGGCCACTTAATAACCTCATTTTAGTCTCCTCCCCGGCTGCATTTATATTTATTTTGCGTGCAATTTGTTTGATCTGTGCGCGTAATTAACTCTGTCTGCAGGCGACGCGTCGTCCGAAAAAATGGTCTATGAATAATAAGCCAGCAGGAATTATGAATTTTGTTTGATGGCCACCGAGGGAGAGATGCCGTGGCGAACTTTGAAGTGTGTCTAATTGGGCGCCGCTTGAAATTCAGAGTCATGTTGCATGCAGGCTGAAAGATCAGCTATACTCTTGGGAGTAACCACCGTTAGTCTCTGGAAAAGCCACAGCCATCGACACTGCAGTTTTATTGATATGAAAATGGAAATGGCAATGGTTCGTCGTCGTAGTCGTCGTCTCCAGAGAACAAGCGGCCATCGTGTAGCGCGTTTTATGGCACCCACAAATTCCGTGCTAATTGTTGCACCGCGTAGCCGAACTGGTTTTTGAAGGAGCCACCACCTCCAACTGCACTCCACCTTCACCTTCAACTCCACTCTCCTCCACAGCAGCCTCCTACTCCTACTCCTCCAACTCCTTCACTGCTGCTTCTCCCTGGCGAAGTAGTTTGCTTCAATTTTGCCTCAATTATTTCGCTTGTTTGTTTATGGAGGAATCTTTAATCTCGGCGCTGCAGCAGCACATGGGTGTCGCCGCCGCAGCCTTGACTCCTGCGGCTCCTGGGGCGGCTGCTGCTCCCATGCGTGGCCAAGATCTAGACAACACCTCCGAGTCGGTCCCCTGTCCCTGTCCCTGTCCCGATCCCTGTATCTATGATCGTTCACAGCGGACGAGGTCGAAGCTGGACAAGTGTTTCGAAAAATGGATTATTCATGTTGTCCTTGCCAGGCAATCGGCGGCTTTTGGTGTTTCCCTGGCGATATTCTCTTGTCTCTTCCTTGCTGTTTCTGTTGTCATTGTTATTGAAGTTTCTTGAAGTCTTGAAGATGGGCGACCGGTGAGGCTGCCTTCAAGATGGAGTCGCAGATTGTGGGGGATGTGGCTCAGGACAAGATTTAAAGCCAAGGAAATATAGATCTTCCTGAGAGTTTCCAAGTTTAGTTTTAAAATTATTAAGCGTAAGACCTCTTACTTAGTTTTCTATGTTCTCTGTGCTGTGTAAATGCTTTTCAGGGAGAGTTACACACAGCCTATCAGTGCCCTCTTGTGTTTATATTTATCTATCTGGCTAAAAATATATCTGTTGCATCCTCATTCAATGCCTGGCTGGCCCTAATAAATTTATAAAGCTTGATATTATCGCGGCATCGTAAACGTAACTCACGCCCGGGCTTTGGGTTCCGCCGATAAAGCGGATGAAGAGGCCGTGGCATCATTTGCATTTGAAGGAAACGATGCCACACGCACAGAATCCAGATCTCCAGAAGAGAAACCGAAGGAGGTGGAGTACCATCATAATGATGATGTTCCATTGCAGCTCACGCCGAAAGCATTCCCAGATCGATTCTAATTTCGAGGCGTTAAGGTGTGAAAATACCTACAAGGCAGCGCGAGTAATGGAAATGAAAATGAAAATGAAAATGGGACTGCGACTGGGTATCCCTTTTCCCTCAACTGTCTGCCCGTCTGAGAGACGCTGCCGAGTCTGGCTGTCATTAGCGGTATTCAAATCATAACATAAATACACTTGTCGTCTGTCGAGGGCCCCCAGCTCCTTACCCCATTCGCCTCCGGAGGATTATGACAGGGCCCAAAAAGGGGGGCAACCCGTCTGTCTGTCTGTCTGTCTTCTGTCTGTGGCTGCCTGCAACTTGTTGGCTGCTTTTCATTTTGATAACTTGTCAAAATAGTCTGCAGCCCGCATCGAGTGGCATGATAAATGCGGCCAGACAGCGCGGAAGCCGCTGACAAAGTGTTGAATGCCAGGGCCACTTTATTATTGCCCTTAAGATGCAGTGAGTGTGTGTCTGCCAGTTGGCTTTACGACCCGCTCTGGGGGTGGCACATGCACCTTTGGTGGCATAAACTTGTCAGGCAACGTCATAAAACGGACCACCGCCCACCCTCTTGGTCCGGGCTGACCCAACTTCTCCACCTCCCAGGTAATTCCCTTACGGGAGAGAGGCACGAAATATTGTTGTAATATTTGCCAAAATTATTTGCCGGTCAGCGGTTATCGATCGGCTCAAAGAGCTTGCCCAAGGTCTGCACTGCGAAGAATTGCTTGTCAGATTTTACCAGAGGAAAATGTTGGAAAAATAATACCATTTATTATTACAATAGAGTTAATAATAATAATAAATTTGGGGATTACATTAGGGTTAAAATTTTAGTAAATTGAATAATTATTACATTAGGTTTCATCTTTTAGTAAATTTAATAGCTTGAGGCTTTATATGTTCCAGGAAAGCCAAGTGTGATAATATTTATTAACCAGAACTTTGGCATTCTTAAAAACAGTAATTATATTCTTCAATAATTTAGGCTACATATTTATTGTTTATAAATTATTTTTGGGGCTTACTATGTGAATCTTTTATCCTTAATTCAGTTATCTAAAATGTTAACTTCAATTCTGGGTAAAAGCTACGTATATACTATATAGAAATATATGTATCTTTAAATAGATTAAAAGAAAGAAGGTGATCCTATAACAATAAAATTCCCTAATATCTTGTTCCTTAACTTGTAAAGGGATAAAATTCTGGAATATCTAAATCATTAACCCTAATATTCTTACAGTGCTCTTCCCTCAAAGCCAAGTGCCCGCCCCGGACCTTCGCCACTTACCTTAATGCCGGACTGATTGGAATATGATATTCGAGTCTGGTTTTATGGCAGTTCGGCTTTTATTTATGTACAAGCCGATTTTTGGCCTCTCAACTCTCAGGGGAGGCGACTCCCAACTCCCAACTCCCCCTTTTTCCCCGTTGAACTAATAAAGTTCTCTCGTGCCGCTGCCGCTTCCTTTGCCGCTGCTGCTGCGGGACACGGCTTAATTTGTTAGACGTTATCGCTTCCGCTTAAAGGCAACCGTGCAACAAAATGCATTGCTAGTTGCAACTGCAACTTGTTTTTGCATCTCGATGGGGGGTCAGGGGCAAGGGAAGTGGCTCAGGGGCTGGGCCACGGTCACGTGCAACGTGCAATAAGCCAAACATATTCGCATGTTGTCCGATCGGCGTTATCGATACTTGCTTGGCCTTGGCAAACGGCAGGAAAACATCGATATTTGCCAGGGGAGAGTGACTATCTTGTGGGTTAATGTGTAATATATAGCTACGAAAATTATATGAATAATAATAGGAAAAGTAAAGTGGAGTTATGAAGTGATGAGATCAATCAGTGTCGATTGCAATGAGTAAAATGATCGACTAACTAGGAAAACAGTTGAGAAAGAATCAAAAAGGTACCTCAAGGTTACCAAAAGGTTTCCTCCTTCTGCATATATACCATATTTTCCAACTACAAGTGCCACCTAGGCATCTATGAAAGGTGTCTGCAGAAATTCTATCCATTTCAGAACTTCCCTTACCAACCTACAGCTCAATCGTTGACTGGAAAAGCCACCTCTATATGGAACCTAAAAGTTTTCCCATCGCAAAAGCAGAAACTGAACACGGCGATGGATGAGCGGAAAAAAACAGCGAAAGGAACATAAATTGCATATGAACCTGCAGCCAAGTTGCGGTTGGCTGCACTCCATCTCCTTCGGCGGAGGCTCCTGCTCCATTTTTGTTATAACTTTTTTATTTTTTTTATTTTGTCTTCTCCCAGCTCCTTGGCCGCGCTCCACTTGTCGCTGTGCTGTGCCGTTGTCATTCCTTTTAATTTCATTTATTTTGCAAAATACAATTTAATTTGATGTGAATGCAACTGACAACTGGCAGCAGAAAAAACCACCGACGAGCGACTAAAACGGAGGAGCCGGTTGCCGGTTGCCGGAATGGCCATAAGGCAAATATTGAACTACAATAATCATCATCGGCATTGGATCGGTATCGTTGGAGCGGTGGAGCGGCCATATCAGCCGCCATTTCGTATCCCATCATCATCATTATCATCTGACGGAACATCATCTGCAGGACACGGAACCAAAATAATGTACACTTAATTTTGAAACCAGAGAAAAAATACTTTCCTTATAGAAAATATAAGACAGCAAACGAAATATATATTAAATTGGTTTTAAAAGCAATCAGGCGAAAGTTAAGTAGTTAAAAAGCTCCAAACATTACCTAACTAATTCCTAAATGATCTCCCTTTCAGGATTTCAAGATCATAAAATATGATAGCCCCTGAAAAGGGGTGTTACTCCAATGAAATCCCTTTCTTTCAGTGCAAAAACATGGCTAAAAGAGGCAGCAGACAGCAGACCAAAAGACAGAAGACAATCAAGCGCAAAAAGCGAAGCGAGCAATTGTGGCACACGGATGAGCCGGTCCAATGATTGTCATGAAGATAACAAAAGTTGCCTTTTTGCATACCAAACATCGCCAGCATCAGGAGTTGCTGCAGCAGCATCAGCATCAGCAGCAGCATCAGCATCAGCAGCAGCAGCAACATGTTGCTCAAAACTAACAAAGTATTGATTGCGCCGATTGCAAGTGGATGTGGATCACTCGTCGACAGTCGTCGACAGCGACATGGATTGTCATCCGATTCCTGCAGCCGGCTCCATCTGCAATCATACATCCTCCGCATGAAACAAAAGTCATTTAGTTATTGTTGCCGCCGAAGCCACCGGGCTCAGATACAGATACAGATGCAGATACAACTACTGCCTGCGATGCCTCGATGACGCCAGTCGACAGTCGACAGTCCCATCCGCTTATCAAACTTCAAACAAATCATTTTGTTGGCGGCCTTGCAGTCAGCCTCGGAGGAGGGACCAGTCCAAGGACTGGACAGAACAGGAGACGGCTTGGCTTTAAAGGAGGCCAGCGGGAAATGAATGGCTGATTAACCGCTGAAAGGCAGCATTGTTTGGTTATATTTAGACATGAGCTGGCAAATTACTTAAAGCGTTTCAGTTGTATGATACATATTTTTCATAAGCAATTTAAGTTTTGCTAGTTCAAGGATGTAAAGTAATTTCTTGAACGATTTTCGTAAGGCACGATCTGTGCCGATGATGATTTCACTATTGAAATGTTGGAGCTGCCACATGCCTGAGAGCTATCAGCCAGATTCGTGCCGTCATTTCAGCCAAACTCCGCCATTCGTAGTGCCATCGACAAAAATCGAAACAAAAATGGAAGAATCGCAAAACAGGAAAATGAAGCGAACATCATCATTATTTCAGCGGCGACGAGAGCGCGGAGTAAAAAAATTATTGAATTTGAATCCGGCAGCTGCCATTCGCATCTTGAGGCATCCACGTCGGGATGCTGAGGGACCGAACGCGTTTTGCACTTTGCGTTGATTGGAAGAATTCCGAAAGGAGGAGAGGATGTGGCTGGGGATGGAGATGGAGATGGGGAAGAGGTTGAGGATGAGGACTAGGATCCCGCAGTGCAATGGAATTATAAAAACTGCAGCGCTGGGCGGAGCAAACAAGGGAACTTTACGTTAAAGACAAGCCTTTCTGCATGAAATAGACAGAAAATAAACAGTATAAACTGCCAGAAGAAATATATTTATATGATTTAAAAAATATATATAAAAAACCCGCTGCAATTTAATTCATTTGCCATTTTCCGTATTTATTCAATTTATAAACCTTTATTTTGGGGGCATTCCAGGACTCACTGGTAGCTCAGCTAACTAATTTGATAAGTGCAAAAAGGGCACCGAAATTATTCATATTTACAGAGTCTCGGTTAACCGACAGACCAAATGGCAGCCAGCCAGCGATTCGTCCATTTATTATTTGTGGCCGTCGCGCGGACAAACACGAAATGGAGGCCCCACGGAGGCCACTAAACAAATGAGCTTCGCAGTCCAATTAAAATAATAATTACATTTCTAATGCAACTGCAATTTGTGTTTGCGAAAAAGTGCGCCCAGTCCGGCATAAATATTAATGACGTCGAAGAGAAACGGGGGTCCTCAAATAGCAGGGGTTTCTCTCTCTGCAAATGTGCGTGTCGATAAATGTTTGCATTTCCCAAACACACACACACACACACACACACAGTCGCTTTTTCGCACAAATGAAAACTCAGACTGGGCTGGGCTGGGAAAATGTTGGCAAAGCTAGGATAAAATGGCTAAAATACCTGTGTCCTGTGGTCAGACCCAGTTCATATTTACATTCTAAATAAATAATATTCTAATTTGACAAAGCAAACGGTAATTTATTAAAATTGTTAGCTGCCCAGTTGCATTAATCCCCAACAACCGAGGGTCTCAAAGGGCCATCGAGGTTGAGCCAATTACAGGAAACTTTCTGAACTATTCCTGCTATATAACCCAAGACAGAGTGGAAATAACAAGAATAATGGCCTCGACTTAAGTGAAAACTAAGACAGTAACTACAGCGGCATTAAATTCCCACAACTCTTAAAGGGGTAACAGGAAATTTGCCTTAATTTTCAGCCTCATTTCAAAGTTAAATTTCCACTGAAACTTCGTTCTCTCCCAACAAGTAAGCAAGATTATGGACAGCGGCCACTGAGGTTGCAACAGTCGCACAAAATAAGTCCTTTTCCCTTCCAACCGTTCGAATAAAATGGAAAACCGCCAACACCGCAGCGGTAACTTTCCCGGCCAGCTAGCCAGTTGAAGGGACCAACAGGAGCTGGTCTTTCCATTCCCCAAAACCTCCTGCTGCATCGAGGTTTCCAGGGGGGTTGAATGCATTATGATTATGCCCGCTCCAAAAGGATTACCTCCCAAAGGGGGAGCCGAATGCGACAACATTTCATATGCTAAGCTGGGGCGGTGGTCTCTACGAGGGAATTGCGCACGCAAAGCCAACCACCAACATGGCCAACCACCACTTGGGTCCAGACAAGAGGGGAGAGCCGGCGGACGCTGAGTTGGAGCATGAGCAATTTGCATTTGGAGCCCGGGCCAGGATTGGTTATTAGCGAGATTTATGGACATCATATTTGCCTCTGTCTGGAAACGAAATCAGAATGAGCAAGCGGAGCTGATGCCTTTCAACCCCATTGTTCAGTTTACAAAACACTGAGAATTTTACTTTAAAAGCAAATAATTATTTAAATAATTGAACTGTAATGAACTTTTCCCAAAAATATGTATGCCAATACTCTTTTTCCAGTGTTGCTGCGAAGTAAACCCCTGCTCGTGTGCGGATTGAAGAGATATTAAAATGAATATTTTGCGGATAACATGAAATTGAAATTGCCTGCGACTCAACTCGGATGACGATGTGGCTGTGGATGCGAATGTGGCTGAGGCAGGGGAAGAGCCCGAGGATGACGATGGCGGCCTGTTTAACTCGCCAGCGGCCGGGTCGTTGCTTATGGCCCAGCATTCCGATAACAATGAGGATGGGGATGGGAAGGGTGTGAGTATGGATACAGGTATAGGTATAGGTAGATGCGGCGATGACGCTGGCTCCCATTTGCTGCTATCGTGTAATGTGTTTAGCGGGTAGCCGAAGGGGAACCGGGACCGGGAACAGAAGCTTTGCGGCTCCTCTGTAGATTTCCATATTAATAAATGGCCACGGCTGCCGTTGCAGCATCCCAGCATCCCGGAGGAGACC
This sequence comes from Drosophila nikananu, assembly GCA_008042635.1. NCBI lineage: Eukaryota > Metazoa > Arthropoda > Insecta > Diptera > Drosophilidae > Drosophila > Drosophila nikananu. The sequence goes on from VNJV01011426.1 coordinate 20,617, forward strand.
AGCGAGGAGTGTGGAGCTCAGGGGGCAGAGTTATTTATTGGCAGGCGTGCTCTCAATAAAATTATGGTTCATGCAGATTATGCGAGTGCAGAAACTTGTTTGCCGCTCAGGGAGCTTAGGGGGGAACCAAGATTATTGTGGCCATGTTGCAGAACTCAAGCGAACACAGAACAGGCAGCAGCAGCAGCCGCATCAGCAGGAATATGTAAAGTGGACTTATCAAAATGGAGATGATGCCGCAAGTTGAGGATGGTCTGGAATGATTTGGGCAAATCCTTAATGGGATTAGGTGTGCGTGTGTGTGGGTGAGTATCTGTGTGTGGGGTTTGTGCTTTGCTTGAATTTGTCTGGGGAGCCTTGAACAGTCATCAATCGATTGATCGATTCTTATGGAAATGTAAAACTACCTTAAAGTAGTTTAAAATAATAAAATTGTTATTGTATTATTTTCTACAACTCTTTATAAACATTTTAAAGTGCATTTCAAAATGCTGAAATATTTCATTACATTTCTACAACTTTTTATAAACATTTGAAAGTGCATTTCAATATGCTTGAATATTTTATTCCATAAGTAAAAGCTCAAATATTAATTCTTACTTAATTAACACACACTTTTGAATATTTTTAATAAGTAAATTCACTTTTCTTATTCATATTCTTGGCAAATAAACACATATTAAAAAATTAGCATATAATATGTGACAGGAAATTGCTGGACAAGTTAATAGACTCAGCTCTAAGTGTTCGAGTCACGCAATCGCCTGCAGTAATTATTCATACTGAATATGCAGTGTTTTTATTGAAATAAATGGTGGTAAATGCTTAAAGATTGACGCATTCATCATAAAAGTTGGCAGGCAAGAAGTTGGATCTATAAATAATTAACTAATTGCTAAAAAAAATATGAAAATAGAGCTCATTAAAACCCTAAATCCCCCAAACTGGTTTCACAGCCTTCAGCAACTGCAACTGCCAACACTTGGCGACTAATTAACCTTGGTTTTCGCCCGATGCCATTTCTTTTCCCAGCCACGATAAGTACGAGAAGTACTAGAGCCTCCACCAGACTCCAGACTCCGTCTCAGCTTCTCAAAAATTTGCATATCAATTTGTACACACACACAACCCGGGGCGAAAAAGCCAAAAAGAATACCTACCTAAAAATGGCGTAAAAAACTGAAAATCGCGCTGGAAGCCATAGGGAACCGTAGAAACCGAAGCAGAGTTCAGAAGTCATGATTCTCATTATTTTGCTAAAAACGCCAAACGGCCAAACGGTGACTCCCACCGCTCTCCGTCGTCCCCGCCATTGGAGGAGCATTTAAAAGCGGCAGACTCAAATGAAGATATGCAGATTAAAGGAGCGAGATCCAGCAGGAGGAGCAGCAGGAGCAGGAGCTGGAGCCAGCGTCAATGTGGAAAAATTACGATGAGCATTACCAGGCACATTAAAAGGTCCCACAGAGGAGAGCCTCTTATTCCAACTGCCCCCAACTGTCCCTCCTTGAGGTCACAATGGGCAACGGTAGCCGCAGACCAATTCTGAGATATGAACATGGCGTTTTTTTGAGAGCCATATGAAAGACCCACAGCTGGGGCAGCCACAAAAGCGGAATATAGCATAAGAATGCTCAGGGTCCAGGTCTCCAGCTTCCAGTTCTCGGTTGCCAGTTTCCCTTATACCTCTTTTCACCCGTTGCCATTTTCCAGTTGAGCGGAGCGCGCATCTCGTGGAGACGATAACAATACATGCGCCACGACAAGAGCGGCTCCCAAGCAGGCACTTCCCAGGCACTGTGGTGTGCGAAAGGGGGTTTATTTTTATTATTTATTATTTATTAAAAAAAAAAAATAATTAAATTGAAAAATTAATATTTTAAATATTTGTACTAAAATATATAAGCTACAAGTCAGTTAAAGAATTTATTTACATTATGCTACTTGCTTTGAAAAGAAGTTTCTATTTTTGTAAACTTGATATAGACATGGCAAATCATCTATCATAAAGATTTTATTCTTAAAGACTTCCGCTAATTTTTCTGATTTTTTGACAACTTTCTTTCGATTTTATTAATTTAAAGTAGTTGTATAAAATTGTTTAATTAAATATGTCACAGTCTTGTAATAAAAACAAATAATAAATCAATTGTAAAGATTATATTTTAAAAGACTTCTATAGAAGTATACTTATTTTAAAGATTTTTTTGTTATTGAATTTCTTCTTATTTTATTAACTTTAATTAATAAATAATTTTTTAGTAAAATATGTCGCAGTCTTGTAATAAAATATCTTTCTAAAAATTCCATAAACAAATAATAAATCAATTTTAAATATTATATAATATTTTAAAGGACTTCAATAGATGTATAAAGAAGTATACTTATTTTCCATATTTTTTTATGACAGAATTTCTTCTTATTTTATTAATTTTAATTACATGTATAATTGTTTAATGGAAGTAAGTCCCAATCCTGTAATATTATTACTCTCAATTCTTACTGGAAATTCCACAAAAGTGTGATATTTGTATCATTTATATTTCCTTCCTTAAAATATTCAATTTGTTCTTCACTTTTCCGAACATTTTTCTTCTTATTTATAAGTTCCAAGTACTTTTATAAGAATGTGCTATCACTCTATATGTGGTATATACATTGCAAGTACTTTTATACAATTATTTCCTTGGAATGTGCTATAATCACTCTCTAATCTTAATGGAAATTTAAAAACGAATAATAAATATATCTTATCTTAAAATATCTTAAAAATATATCTATTTTATTTTATATCTTATTATATCAAATCATTCTTCTTCGTATATTTTTGTTATTCCTTTAAAATTATTCATATTCATACGTTTATAAATATATTTAATTAAATAAGTATGTCCCATAGGTTCTCTTTTATAATTTATGTACAAATATTTATTTATTATTTTATATTTATTTATATATTTACCCTTAGACACACTGTGCCCGGGACCTCTACTCCTGCTCCTGAATGGCGGGGGCGACTTTAGACCATCGCCGGCCTCGTTTGCTCTGGCAATTGTTCTCGCCGCATGCGCTTTTCCTTTTTCCATGTCTAGCATTGGACTTGGACTTGGACTTGTAGACGTGGAGCCGGACTTGGAGCCTAGCCGGGCCTGGGACTGGGCTTGGAGCTGGAGCTGGGCGATAAGCGTCTGCGCGCCAGTTAATAGCAACAAATAAATGCAACTAAATGCTCGGCGCGGCGCGGCTCTGCTAGGCTCGGGACGGGATCCGTTGGAGCTCTGGTACCGTGGCCATATGAAGATATCCAAAGCAACGACACAATGCGGCAGTTGCCGTTGGCATATCGTCGCCACTTGGTCCACTTGGCGGCGGAACCCACCACCCGCACCCACCCAATGTGGCTCCACACACACATTGTCGGCCATTGTCATTGTCTTTTGGCCATCGGCAGCGGATTGTGGCTTGCGGATTTGTTATTCCCTTGGCATTGTCTCGATTCGTGTAGTCTTTTGCATCTTGGCTTGGTTTGTTTTTTGTTTTTTGTACCCGGAGCTAGCCAAATTTGGTGCTGGCCGCGTGATATAATTCATAATTCATTCGCGGCGACATCTTTATTTGAATGTCGCAGCAGGCGTGAAATATGGCCAGGCGTGTGTGCATTCTATGTAAATAAATTGGGAACCAGAAAAGGGTCACTTCTGCCAGAGAGGAGAGTTAGTTTAGAGGGAGTTTAAGTAGAGAACTAAAAGAAGTTTTACTGAAATAATAGTTAAAGGGTCACCGATTACCCCTAAATAAAATTCAAAATAAATTACAGCTGCTGTCTTTGGCCCTATTTTAAGTTTTTATCTCCTTGTTGACCGCTTAACACCTGACATAAACAGCCCGACACGCCAAGTAGCCATTCATCAAATATCTTTCAACACATTTCAAGCGCCTGCGCTAATTGCCACAGTTGGTGGCTGGAACTGGAAGGCGTGTTTGGGAACCAGTCACAAGTCACAAGTCGCGGGCTGCGAGTTCCAGTCACCGAATCTTATCTGTGCATCTCGAGGCAACGCCAGGTTGTCGCCAACTGCCAAGTGGCGAGTGGTTAGCCGGTGGTAAGTGGCTCTCTGGTAGAGGTGTCTGGTGGCAAGTGGGGCGTTGCATGCGCAGCTTAAAATTTAATAAGCGCAAACAACTTCATAAATTCAGGCCCAGAGAGATCGCTGAACGTCACCTGACACCGCCAAGTGCCAAGAGCCACAGGCAAAGTCACAGCACAGTGAAAAAATAACATTGAATATGCTTGGTGTTGCGTTTCAAAAAAGCTATAAGCTAAAAATAGCAAATAATATTAATTTAACTTCTTTAAAGATGTATTTTAAATTAGTTTAAAACCTAAGCTATAGTATGAATTGAAATCTTTAAATAAACCACATTTTTCCAAGTGTAGAGATCCAGAGTCACTGAGCTCAGCGGAGCACGACGAGGATCCCGACAAGATCGCCTCGCACAGCACGAATATACATTTAATATTTAGCCATTAAATGCATTTATAATGGCCTTATCGTGTCCGGATCGACTTTATCACCCAATTTAGTGTGACTTCAAATTATTATTATGCACACCTTGTTTGATTTTTTTTTAGAGAATTCGAGCCACCAATCGGATCTTTGAAATAGTTGCTCATTGAAGTTATAAGAAGGGGAAATTGCAATGCAATTAAGAACTTTTGTATATTTGACCCTGAAATACCACTAAAAAATCCAAAGATATGTGAATTTTGGGGAATTTAATTGATTTTTTTAAATAATATATTTTTGGGCAAAGGAAAGACTTTAAAAAGAAATAAAGCCAGATTTATTCAGCTGTTGATTAAGAATATATATAGGACTCTTAGGTTTGGAAATGACTCCTTCATTGAGTTTCATAATTCTGACTTCATTTTCCAGCGGCTTAAAAAATGTATACAATTTTCTTTTTAGTCATAAGCTTTCCCTTAAAATTCGTACCGTAATAATAATTAACAGCAAACACAAATTAGCACTTGGCGATGGCATTAAAATTCCAGTCGGAACAATCAGCGCCCGTGAATTCTCTCACGATCATTATCTTGGGGCCTGGAACTGGAGTGCGCCATTTGGCGGCTAAATGAAGAGGCTGCCAGGGTAGAGATGGCGGAGTAAATGTCACTGCCAACAAATTTGTAAGCCAGAAAGAGAACCAGGGATTGCTCCAGTTAGAATTTCTATAAGCCAATTTCAAGGTGTGTGCACAGAAAGGAAATACATATTTAATGAATTAAAATATATACGTTTATATACTTTTGACACATTTTTATACAAATATTGTTTAATTTTTAATCCCTACTTCAATTATTTTGGAACATAGCATATTTCTTTTTTATGATCTATGCAGGTGAGGGCAATTTTCTTCTTGTGTTTTTGCTGCCGCGTGCGGCAGGGTGTTGAAAAATTGCCGGCACCTCTGGTCACCTGGCCCCGAACTGCCCCTGGCCACCGACTTGCACTTGTGTCACGATCGCTTCTCAGCCGCTGCCTCAACAACAAAAATACAGCCACACGCCCATTGTTGCATCTCGGAGCGGCTGATCTCACAGAGATTGCGGCAGCGCGGCACTTTTTGGGCTGGTCATCGGGACATCATCGCTCCCAAGCAGCGAATTGATGAACGCCCCAGAGTTCCAGTTCCTAACAGACACAGTGAGAAAAATGTGGTAACATTCAGTGAACCAACACGACACCAAATGGTAAATAAATTAAAATTTCCTCTGAATTCTACATAGTTTTCTGAGTGCAGGACTCTGGCCAGGATTAAGGCCCCATCTGCATGTGAGTGTTACTCCGGGACCGGAGTTGAGTTGGGGGTCGGACTGCGTCTATTTAAGGCCGAGATTTGATTGTCAAGCGGAGATATGCCAATTTCTCAGTTGGTTCCTGGCAGCTCACAGCTTGTCGGACATTGTTCTGGCTATGAGTGTTGAGTGCCTGAATGTTGAATGTTGAATGTTGAATACAGAATACAGCAGAATACAGAATGCATTGCATGTGGCGGCGATCGGAGTCGCCTCGATTGATGCCGATTGCCGGTGGTTGGCCAAGCGAAAGTGTCAATATAATTGGCCAAATTGATGCTGCTGCTGCCGGGCTCCAAATTAGGCAGTGGCTTCCAGGAACATTCCCCAAAGTCGCACCGGGGGGACACATTTCAATCAGTTTTCATTCGTGCAGCGAAATGCGATAAATAAATGACAAAAACCATTTCATAAGAAGAAAGAAAAGAGTCAACTGACAGTGGCATCTGTGCTTGCAAAACACTTGCAACTCGGCAGGCACTTCCTCAATGCAACTGCAACTTGCATAAATAGAAACAAACTTGCGACGACTCGTTTGCATGTTTCTTTGCCAGCGCGCGGCGGCGCGACTTTCACATTGTGACGTATTTATGGATATCAAGTGCCACAATTTCTGCACTCGCGGATTCATCTTTGTCCCACACTCGCAATAGAACCGCTCGTCCGGAGTTGCATTTCCTTTTCGAACCGACAGCCCCTGGAGAAATCCAGTTAGTTATGTGCGATGATCCCCCCAAGCTGAAGCTGAAGCTGAAGCTGGAGCGGAGGCTTCTCGCCGGGACATTTGCATATCCATATTTGCTGGCTGCTCACCCGTATTGATGGATGCATTCGCCGGGCAATTATTTCGGCTGGGCTCTGGAGAAATCTCCACGAGAGTTGAGCTCGCTCCGATAATAAGATTTAAATTCCGCCATCGGACTGGCGGACTTTTATCTTAATCAGCGACTGTGGAAGATATGCCAGGCATTCGTGCGGCTCAAATAGGAATTTCTAATGGCCAACATTGCAGCATTTGCCGCTTGAAATGCTTTTGACTGATGATAACTGGTAAATTTTAAATTTAATCAATCAAATATATAAATTAGGTGAAATTCTTTACATTTCTCTTAGCAAAATTAGGTATTAAATGAAATATAAACCAGAAATTTAACATCCACTCAAAAAGAGAAAAGGTTAATAGGCAAACAGACATAAAAATTGATATCCCAATGACTTTGTTTGGACAGATACAAATGCAGATGCAGGTACTGAAAAATATAGCCATCGTTTCGCATTGGCCTCGGAATTAATTAATTAATCAATTATGGAAAACACATTCGCCTCACGGGCCGCCATCCTTTCATTCACATCCATCGATGATGACGATGCGGAGGATGACGGAGGATTCCTTGAAAACGGTCTGGACTTTTTATGTGCCACCAACAACCATCATACCGTGTGTAATGCTCGTTAAACTTTTTATTGGCTGCCGCTCCCGATGGGACACTCCCCCCACTCCCTTGGCATATTTTTACCAATTATTGGAAGTATGAAAAATTCACAAATCCAAGGAGGAAACAAAAACCGAGCACAGCTGGAAATGCTGATAAAAAGCCGCCGTTTTGCATTTGAGTGCGGCTAATTAATTTTCATCCGCCAGGTGGGCTGCCACCCAGGAGGTTGGAAATGTATCTATTCGAGAGGTGACTCACGGGTGTAAAGAGTACTGAACGAAATAAGAGTATTTCTTATGCTTTGATTTTGCATTTGTATTTTAAAAATAAGTAAAAGAAATAAGCTCAAAGTACAAATTGTATTGCTTAATTTTGTATTTATAATAAACTTGCAATTTTAACTAAATAAATTTAAACTCTATAAACTTATTCTATTGAAATGTTTCTTCCTTCATTTTGAATTTTATCCAGAACTTAATCAGGCTCAACATATTTTTCCTAGTGCATTTTCCAATCGCTGAACCTGCTGATCAAATGCCCAGAGTGCACTTTTATTTACGCCGCAACTCCTGTTGAATTATGGCCAATTGTCATTCTTGCAACACATTTGCCACTCGATGACCTGCCAATGGTCGCCCGTCCCCTTCGTCTTGCTGTATCTTTCCCTTATAAAAAGTAAAACGAGTCTTTTCCGGGCTTGCATGTCATGCTCAGATTTCTGTGCAATTTTCATTTCGGTCTTTATTGCGACTAATGCCCGGCCAATGTCCATCGTGGCTGGTGGGTCAGTCCCTGGCGTATATTATTTCGGCATAAATCAAAACTTTCACTTAGCACGCTCATTTGTCTCAATGACCACACTCTCGTCCCCTGGCCCTCGGCACTCGAACTCGAATAGTGATAAAAATCTATTACAAGCTCATATCATATTTTATTTCCGCTTTTTCTCTCTCTCTCTGTGTGGCAGCTGGAGGGAAATTATGAAAAAGCTTTTTTATGGTCCTTCCGCTTTTTACGATGACGAGGAAACGGAGGAGCGGCGCAGCGGAGACAGTGTCCTTTTCATCTGCACATTGTCCTCGGTCCTCAGTGCTCGGCCAAGTGACATATTAAATTTAATGGAAATTGATGAGCGCTTATTATGATATGAGATAGCCGGCTCCATTGTCCTGCCCTCGCTTCCTGGACTGTCCTTTCGGGGTGGTTGTAAGGAATGGATGGATGGATTTTGGGTCCGGGCTTTAGTATCTTTTTTATCATAAAACTCATTTCTGCTGATGGTCGCACTAAATTCATTGATTCAATTTCCTCGCTGGCTTTGCGACGGGCATCGAGGCAGCCCCAATAAATATGGATATAATATTTCAATATTTGTGGAACTTTCCTTTGGCTGGAACGTAAATCACGATTTGGCCAAATACTCTGGTGATTGTTGAGCGCGTTTTTTGGCCCAAATAAAAGGAAACAACAGAAAAGGAGAAATAAATAGGCAAGTAAAATAGGAGAATCAATTCTATTTCGTTTTCTATTAGGATTTTGGTAAAGATATTCCCAAAATGTAAAGGTATTAAAATAGTTTCGCGTAAACAAAATGCTACTTTGATTATTTTTTGTCTTCCTTAAACGTGTGGCTTCCATTAATTTCTGTAATTTTAAAACTGTTTTCATTGCTGCCAGAATTTGATATTTCTGCTGCTTTCAGATTCCTGGAATATCTCCATTCGTCTTACGGCTTTCCTCCCCCCGACATATAATGGCCATTGTGCGAGGTCATAAATACTCACGAGCCCTGACAGTCGTCATAAAAGTGCGCATGATTCATATGCCAGGCTCCTCGGCCGTTTAACGACACTTTAATAATTCTCTAATTGCGAAAAAGACGGCGAAATGTTGCGCGAGCCTCGCTTTTTAATGGCCGGCGAGTGCCTTTTAATTGGGTGGCGCCCAATGCCATAAAGCAGCACGAGGGGATCGGGTTCGATTCGCCCCGGGATCCCTGGGGCTGGGACACGGGCTGGTCCCGAGCTCCTCTCCACCTGCAGAGCATGGTTATTCATAATTTTTTTTGTGGCCCGAATGTTTGTGTGCATAATTTAAAGCGACACTAAAAACGAACATCACAAAAGTTGTCGTGACTTCGTCAGAGGAAGAGAGGATATAAGAATTAAGTGGGGTTTTTGTTTCATATTCTTTGAAAGTATTTCTTTATTTTAAAATTATTAAATATTTAAGAAGTAATCCTAGCATCATTTTCATTAGCATTAAAGTCTAAGTTACTTAATCAATAATAAATTGCAAGTTCTTCATGAGAATAAAAAACCAAACCAGACTCAAATCGGTTAAGTTTTAGCGAAGTTATAATAAAACAACTCTTTCAGGTCTTATGATCAAACAACCCTTTCAGGTCTTAGCGATTTTTTTCGTCAAAATTGACAAAAAAATTTTAAAATATTACAAATTTAGTTTTAAATGCAGAAAAGTTCTCCTATAAAAACTGAGAATAAAAAACCAAACCAGACTCAAATCGGTTAAGTTTTAGCGAAGTTATGATCAAACAACTCTTTCAGGTCTTATGATCAAACAACCCTTTCAGGTCTTAGCGACTTTTTTCGTCAAAAATGACAAAATTTTTTTAAAATATTACAAATTTAGTTTTAAATGCAGAAAAGTTCTCCTATAAAAACTGAGAATAAAAAACCAAACCAGACTCAAATCGGTTAAGTTTTAGAGAAGTTATGATCAAACAACTCTTTCAGGTCTTATGATCAAACAACCCTTTCAGGTCTTAGCAATTTTTTTCGTCAAAATTGACAAAATTTTTTTAAAATATTACAAATTTAGTTTTAAATGCAGAAAAGTTCTCCTATAAAAACTGAGAATAAAAAACCA